>VDFB02270931.1:28630-135653 GCA_007258455.2 Sequoia sempervirens
CTCCTAGCCTTGTTCCTCCAGATCGTGTACATTGACGTGACTCTTTGGATGAATCTGTTGCCAGTGGATATGTGAGTTTTAAATTTTTATATATACACGTGTATATGTACATGCATATGTATGCACATAGATCTAGATAGATATTTAAAAATATACAAGTACATTCTTAAAAATAACTTTCATAAAATTTATTTAATATAAATTATATGTATTTAACACATTTTGTACACATTTTTATTTGCAGGGCTCAGCACATCCATCAGAGCAGGATTGTTCTCATTCAGATGGTCGTTCAACTAGGAGTCAACATTCATATTAGGCCCTGCACTAGATCTATGATCTTTACTACATGTATTTGCTTATATAATGATCTTTAGTATTCAACATTTGATCATCTTTGCTTATATACATACATTTGGCTCTTTGCTTATATACATACATTTTGCTATTTGCTTATATGAAGATTTTTAGTATTCGACATTTGATGATCTTTGCTTATATACAGACATTTGGCTATTTTCTTATATACATACATTTGGCTCTTTTCTTATAACATGTTACATTTTTATACATTGAATTTATTTACATGCATGTATGTGTTTGCTTATGTTTACATGTTTATATGATATATGTATACATTTGCTTATATTCAATATACATACATTTGCTTATTTGATGATCTCTTAGAACTTACATTTCCTTATATGATATACATTTGATCTCTAGTAGAATTTTAGGAAATGAACATGCCACTTTACAATTAAGTTCATTCATGTTGACCACAATAAATAATTTACACACACACCCATTGAATTTTATAGTAAGAAGTCAAAAATTATAAAATAAATGACTCTCAAGCTCAAGTAGACTAATGATATTTTATAAACGAGTTATAAAATATAATTATAAAGAAGAGGTAGGAACATTCCTTTTATAATTATATACCATCCTTCAAACACTTTCCCTCTAAGTTATACAATTTTTATGTTAAATTATTTCATAAATAATCTCTTAATCTACACCATTATTAAATTATACAAAAAAATTATTCTTTGAAACATTAAGAAAACTCAATTCAAATCATACCTCTATTGTCTTTTTGAGAAGTAAAAAATTTTAAAATTACTCTAAGATATATGTTGCATATCTATACATTAAAAAACAACAAACTCCACAATGAAATAACTTGTTTGATTACCACTTGATTCATTTAATGATCTAGGATGCAGTTATTCCATACACTAGAATAATTTTTTCCCCATATGCATATTAGATACAAGCTTATTTTTTATTATTCCATATCAAATTGTAAGATTAATTCGCATTTATATCAGTTGGAGCTTGAGGATTTTGGAGACATCTTTAACTTGAAGAAAATGGGACAACAAAGAAAAAGAAAAAATGCGGCTCAACAAAAATTGTCAAAAGAAGAAGAACAAAAGAGTCGTGAACAAAACTTGGAAAATTATCATAGAAAGAAACAAGGTACACATGCTTGTTTATTCTCTCTCTCTCTCTCTCAAGTGTGTGTTTAGGACTTTTATTAACACCTCAATTTGTTTTACTTATAAATATGCATGCCTTTTATGAAAACCATGTTAGATTTAACTTGGAAACTTTAATACTAAAAAATAGCCATCTTGCATAGACATTACCTAAATTGCTTATCATCTATTTCCAATTGTTTTTGTTCCATGGAATTCTTATTTTTAAGAATATTTTATTTTATTTGTTTCAACTCCACAAGTAAATAACTCATAGTCTCTCACTTTATTTGCTTGCATGTAAATTCAAACAAGCAGGAAATTCTCAAGTAGAAGTCAAGCCAAATCTAGATATTGGATCAAACAAATCCAGTGAAGAACACATGGACCTTGAAGTTAGGGAGGACACCCAAGTTCAAACAATGCTTGTTGGAGAGGGGTTGGGATCACTTCCTTCTACTGGTATGGATGAACATATAAAACTAGTTGTTCAAATTTTTTGTCACTTATAGTATCATGTCTTATCACTTTGTTTGCTTGCATACATAAACTTCACTTATATAGAATCATCTCTCACTTTTCTTTGCAAAATGTGACATGTAGAAAGGGCTCAACAAGTAGGAAGTTCTCATGTTGAAGTCAAGCCAAATCTAGATATTGGATCAAATGAATCCGTTGAAGAACACATGGACCTTGAAGATAGGGAGGAGGCCCAAGTTCAAACAATGCATGTTGGAGAGGGGTTAGGATCACTTCCTTCTACTGCTATGCATAAGCATATAAAACTAGTTGAAAAGGTGATGAAACAAATTTCTTATAGAAATTTAGATCATTTACTTGAAATGGATATGGAGAAGCTGAAATGTTATGCCAACCAGCCTTATAATAAGAGAAAGAGGTCAATGACTAAATTTCTAAATGGAATAATCAATCATCATTTCAATCATCTTGATACACTTGAAAAAACACAATTGTTATCACGTTTACTTCTTCGTAATGAGCTGAAAGAGTCATTACAATTGTTGGGTGTACATTTGGCATCAAATAAGAAGAAACACATGGGATTACAAAAGGATATTGCTCAAAATGTTAAAAAGGATTTATATTCCATTGGGAAAGGATCTCGATCAGTGGATAAAGCCACTACAAGAAGGGTGATGTTGACATCTATTGTACATCAAGATATAGCAAGGAAAACAAAATTGTTTGCACTTTCGGCTGAAATTCGTTATAGTAGAACCGCATTAATAAAATATGAGAAAAAAAGAAATTTTTTGGATGAGAGTTCAGAAGGCAATTGGGAAATTATGTGTAGAGCTCCCCATTCTGACAGGATTGAAGATGTTGTTAGGAACTTGATCTCAAGTTTTTGGCATGATCAGACTCGTCTATCATCAAATACTAGAGATGTTCTGAGACACAGGATTGGGCCTGGTATTTATGAAAATCATATCAAACATTGGCTAGACATAACACAATTTGAGATGTATATGAAATTTTGTAATACACATCCTCATATAAAGATTGGGAAAATAATATTTCAAAGATTAAAGCCATATTATGTTCAGATAAATAAGTTTTTTGAAACTTGTTGTTGTCGTTATCATATTGAATTTGATCTCTATTATCAGGTGTTTCGAAAGATGAGAGAAGAAAGTTGTGGGTTTCAAAATGCACCTCCTAAACAGGCAATTTTGTTCATAAAGGCTATTTTATGTGATCATGAAAATGGACATCAAATAAACTGCATAAAAGGAATTTGTGAGACATGTGGAAATTTGGCTAAATTTCCTTCAAGAAATGAGGAAAATGACCTAACAAAGACAGTAAATTGCAAGAGGTAAGTACTATTTTTAGAGATTTTATTTGTTTCAATTTGATTAGATTGTTATTTGAATTCTCTAATGTAATGTTTCATTCATTGTGTGGTTTATTAAGTTTATTCACATATTTTACTCACACAGGTACAAGTATGTAAAGTTGCAAACAAATTTTGGGAAAGAATCCACAAGGTTGAACTATGTAGAAGAGGAGATTCCTATTGGAAAATTTATGGAAGATTTTCAAAAATTGATACAACCATACATACAACATTCCTTTTTTGCTAAGTGGCAAGCATGACAATTCCAAACATTGAGAGATACTTTCCCATTTGGAACAGTTCTATCAGTAGTCGACTTTGCAGAAAATTACTCCTTCGTACATCAAAAGGAGATTCAATCAGAGTATTACTTTTCAAAGTAGATCACTATTATGGTTAATGTGTGTTATCGACATGCACAATCAGAATTGGATGGTGTTGAGAGTACAGATGAAGAACGAGCCATAAAGAAAGAATATCACTTTTATATTAGTGATGATAAAGAGCATGACACGCTTTTTGTCCAACATTGCTTTACAATTTTTTTTGAGAATTTGAGAAGCAGGGGTGTAAAATTTGAAAAGAATTTTGTATGGCCAGATGGATGTGCAGCACGATTCAAATCTTTACGGCCATTCTATGCACTTTGTAGATATCATAAAATTTACAAAATACCACATGTTTGGAGTTATTTTGAGAGTGGGCATGGAAAGGGTGAGCATGATGGAGCAGGAGCTTGCATCAAACGAGCTTTAAGAAAACATCAAATGAGTTATCCAGAAGATCGTATAGACAATGTACATGATGTTGTTGAATGGTGCAAGAAACACTTTGCATCAAATGTGGTCGACACATCTTCGAGAACAAACCGACACATTCCACATAGACTGTTTTGGGAGATATCGGGTATGTATAAATTACATTTTCAAAAATTTGAATTTATTTAAATTTAAAAATTATATATATATACATGTTTGTTCACATAAGTTTGTTGTTATACATGTATCTAGGTGTGGATAGAAGATCAATGCATGGATGCAAGAGGGTAGAAAAAAAAAGATCTTTGCATTATGTTGGGAGTTCAGATAGTCACCATGGATGGACATTACACACAAGGGATTACTCTTGTTTTTGCACTGAGTGCATTGTAGGAAACTATGATCATGCATGCAACAACCAAGAACTTGGATATGTTGGTAAATGGGATACAATGCCACTAGTTGTTTCATAAACATATGGTGAAAATGAGGAAGAAAGATTTGAAGACATTCCTTTGATTTCAATTGATTATGACCATATGTCAGGATTGGTTAGAAAAGGTACATGTGTAAGTTTTCAATAATTTTTATATATTATATATATCTAGTTAATGATCTTTAAAGCTTAGAGACATTTCTAATTTTTTTTGAAATTTTGTGTGTAAATTTGGTGTACATGAGATGTTTTTGCAGTCATAGCAGAGCCTGAAAACATCAAAGGTGTTAGCTATTATTTATTGTGTTGCACAAAAGAGAGGAATAAGCTAACACAACTTGAAACAAGTGATGGAATGTCATTTCCCACAAGTGAGTTTGAATTTAAAATTATATATACATTGTGTTAACATGTGCGTGCATGGCTGTTATAAACATTAAATATATATTGTACAAACCTTGAGCACGAAAATGGTGTACATGTTCATATGTCTTACTAAGAAGGTTCATATTTACCATGCAGGTTCTGTTGTAGTGCAAGGGACATATCTAAAACAAGTCAAAGTTGTTCAGCACGGGATTCATCTTGTTGACTATCAACCTGATAACAAGGTATATCAATATAGTCACTTGATAATTGCTACCACCCTACATCTTCACGCAGTTCCACATGCACGTGGCCGAAGAAAATGGAGACTAGATAGTGAAGATCATCAAAAAAATTTACATATTATTGAAGAACGGGCTAAACCAGAATCTTTGACTTAGATTATATCCATGATTTTCAAGTTCACTTGTAACCCTATACATGTTCAAGTGAGAACTTATAGTAACTTGTACATAGTTGTAAATCATTTTGTGTAAATTACAATTATATGTACATATTTGTTCCATGGAATTCTTAAGATCAAGAATCTTTGATAGCATCATCTCTCACATTTAATTATATACAACTTATATTTGTTCCATCGAATTGTTCCATGGGAAATTATGCAATTATATACAACTTAAATTTGTTTCATGAATTCTTAAGTTCAAGAATCTTATATACAATTATATATATAACTTATATTTGTTCCATCAAATTGTTCCATGGGAAATTATGTAAATTTTAAAGTTAAGTATTATCTAATTATAAAATTATTGCAGACATATTTAAAACATAAATCAATGTACCTTCGAGCTCCCTCTCTCCCCTCTACCCTTGTACCCCCTACCCTTTATCTCTCTCCCACTCTCCCCTCTCTCTCTCAAGTCTCTTTCTCCACTCTACCCCCTCTCCCTCTCTCCCCTCTACCCTTGGCAGCAAACCCTAAGCCCTTGTACCCCCTACCCTTTATCTCTCTCCCACTCCCCCCTCTCTCTCTTAAGTCTCTCCTTTCTACCCCCTCTCCCTCTCTCCCCTCTACCCTTAACTAGGTTAAACCCTAAACCTTTGTACCCTCTACCCTTTATCTCTCTCCCACTCCCCCCTCTCTCTCTAGTCTCTCCCTCCTAGATCCTCTCTCTCTCTCTCTCTCTCTCTCTCTCTCTCTCTCTCTCTCTCTCTCTCTCTCTCTCTCTCTCTCTCTCACACACACACACACACACACACACACACACACACACACACACACACACACACAGACTCACTCCTATCTCTAAATCCTCTCCACCCTCTACCTTTAAGCCTTAAACCCTTAAACCCTCTCTCTCTCTCTATCTATCACTCACTCACTAATTCTATCTCAAGCTACCTCTCTCCCCTCTACCCTTAACCCTTAAACCCTAAACCCTTGTACCCCCTACCCTTTATCTCTCTCCCACTCCCCCCTCTCTCTCTCAAGTCTCTCCCTCACCCCTCTCCTCTCTCCCCTCTGCTCCTTAACCCCTTAAACCCTAAGCCCTTGTACCCCCCTACCTTTATCTCTCTCCCACTCCCCCCTCTCTCTCAAGTCTCTCCCTCCTACCCCCTCTCCCTCTCTCCCCTCTACCCTTAATCAGGTTAAACCCTAAACCCTTGTACCCTCTACCCTTTATCTCTCTCTCTCTCCTAGTCTCTCCCCCCTAGACCCACTCTTCGTCTCTCTCTCTCTCTCACACTCCTATCTCTAGATCCCCTCTACCCTCTACCTTTAAGCCTTTAAGCCTTAAACACTCTCTCCCTCTCACTCACTCACTCACTAATTCTATCTTGAGCTCCCCTCTACCTTTAAACCATAAATCCTTCTACCCTCTACCCTTTATCTCCCTCCCCCTCCCCTCTATCTCTATCTCTATCTCTCAAGTCTCTCCTCCTACCCCTCTCCCTCTCTCCCTCTGTCCCTCTCCTCTCCAAGCCCTCTACTCCCCTCTACCCTCTACCCTTAAGCCTTAAAACCTTAAACCCTCTCTCTCTCCTCACTCACTCACTCCTTCTATCTCAAGCTCCCCTATAGCCTTAAACCCTCTCTCTGTCTATCTCTCACTCACTCACTAATTCTATCTCAAGCTCCTCTCTCCCCTCTACCCTTAACCCTTAAACCCTAAACCCTTGTACCCCCTACCCTTTATCTCTCTCCCACTCCCCCCTCTCTCTCTCAAGTCTCTCCTCCTGCCTCTCCCTCTCCCTCTGCTCTTAACCAGCAAACCATAAACCCTTGTACCCCCTACCCTTTATCTCTCTCCCTCCCCTCTCTCTCTCAAGTCTCTCCTCCTAGCCCCTCTCCCTCTCCCTCTACTCTTAACCCTTACACCTAAACCCTTGTACCCCTGCCTTTATCTCTCTCCTCTCCCTCTCTCTCTCTCAAGTCTCTCCCTCCTACCCCCTCTCCTCTCCCTCTGCTTTTTAATTATATGCTTTTAATATTATAATAATAACAATTATATATTATAATAATAATATATAATTATATATAATTATATATAATAATAATATATAATTAATAATAATTATATATTATTATTATAATATATTGTAATAATAAGTATATTATATATTATAATATAAAAAGAATAAAATACAACTTTTAAAAAATTGGAAAACAAAAAAAAAACAAATTGGAAAAAAAAATGGGAAAACAAAGATCCATGTCAAGGGGTTCGGCCGAACCAGTTTACCAAGTTTGACTGAACCCCTCTAGTATACATTTTTTTAATTGTATTTTAAAGTGGTTTAGTCGAACATGTGTTCAACCGAACCTATGATCGACCGAACATATTTTCTTGGTTCACCTGAACCACCATTTTTTTCACCTCACCCTTCGAGGCACCAAAATTGTCCAAAATTTTGCACTTTGAAGCTTGATTTGAAAATGAAAATGGAGGAGACTTCACAAACCCAACTGGTATCAAGTATCCCTTAGAACGAGCTATCCAATGAATATAATTTTAATATGTTTTGGTTTTATTATCTATTTGGTTTTTAAGTTTTATTAAATATAGGTTTCTCACCGAAAATGAAGTTCTCTATTCTGCACATCTAGAAATATAGAAAATTATCAAAAAAAATTTTGAAAAATATGAGTGCACCAGATATTGGAGTCCTTCATCCAAAATAAAAAATAAAAAATTGATACAGACAATAAAAGTTATGCGTTATACGGTCGTGCTATGTTTGAATTGTAATTGGTTTGAATTTGAAACTTGATTAAAGAAAAAATATTCAATAAAAAACTATCTAACCAAGTGGAAGCACTAGATATTAGAGTTACAAATCTAAATTCGAAAGAATTAGAATTTCATCCTTCAAGGAAAAAAAATTATGCATTATATGGTGTGCATCACTTTTTTAAAATGTTGTTTTCTGAAAAAAACCAATTTTTGTAGGAGATGGAAAAGAAGTGCAATCTGATTCCAAAAATTTTGAAAAAAATATTTTTAGAATCTATAGACAAAATGTGGAGAGACTCTAGTTTGCATCATCTTCAAATTCCTCACGGTTTATCTGTTATAGGTGCCCCAATGTGAAGATTTAGTTAAAAATAATAATTTCAGTGTCCAGTTTGGCCAAAAATTGTAAACCACTATTGTGGGATCACCCACTTATTAATGCAAAACCTAAGAAATGCAACTTGTTTGAAAATACTGTGATGTATGCAAAAACACCTAAGAATGCAAGTAAACAATAACATAATTAAACAAGACTAGAGAGGTGCACCTAGAATCTGAAGTCTAATGCAGAGAGGCTTTGGAATCCTACATAATTGACTGGAAAAGCTGACTGCGATGTTTACGCCAAGTTGGGTGACTTAGTCCTATTTCAGGGAGATTATGTCAGAATAGGAATCTACCAAATGGGTATCCAGAAATGCAGAAACCACTTTTTAGGCTTGGCAGTGGGACTAATTCTCCACAGATGGAAACTTAGTCCACCTAGGAAGCTCAGGAAATTCAAGGCGGGAATCTGTAGATTTTGGTTTGCACTTCCCTACCTGATAGGTGTCTGATTCAGATTCTACATAAAATAGGCTAAAAGAGGTCTCCAAGCTTCAATTAGGGATTTTTTGACTTTGATGACTTTGATGGATTGTTGACCACTTTTTAACATCTTTCTCTTTGACAAATTTGTATACAAGGCCTACAAAACACATGCAAAGAGGGGAAAAAGGGTTAAGGGTTAGAGTATAGGGGTTTGGCTTGGTCAAACCCCAATTTGGTAATCAAACTCTAGATAATGAAATGAAAAAAAGAGAGAATGATGAATGAATAACATGCAATGTCACAAACTCACCAAACCCTTGATGTTAAAATCTGAAGATATGCAACAAGATGCTCCAATGGATGCTTGATTATGCCTTGAATGCTTGAAAATTGTTTGAATGATGAAATGGAAATTAGAAGATTATAGGAGATGAAAAATGAGGGGAAAAACCTTTATTTATACTTGATTTTCTAATATTTCCCGAAAATAACACATCATTGGCCGACCTCAAGGTTAAAGAATAAAATCCTGCCAAAAATTTGAAATTATTTTGATTTTTGTGCTCAGTGGGACTAAGTCGCCCCAGGTGGTGACTTAGTCCCACGAGGGGAATTTTACTGGGTGTCAGAAATTAAAGTGCATTTAATAATGTTTAATGGGAATATTCTCAAAAATCACTTAAGTATGGTCAGAAAGTGCATTGAGGGGTAATTTAAATATAAGAAAGGGTTGAATTATTGATGAAAAGTCTAGAAAAGCATGGGAGTTTGTTACAACTCTTTACAACACTTTGAATTAAGACTTGGTAAGTGATAAAAAGGGGTTATTTAGGTGAGTTATAATGAAAGGGTTCTAGAAAAGTGTGAAAGTGGGTTACAACACTTCACAACACTTTTACAAGACATCCTAGAATTCTTATTGATTCTCAATGGTCCAAGACCTAATGTGAATGTTTTGGCCACATTACAACATTAAATCTAGGCAAAATCAAGCCAAAACCACTAGGAGGGCTTAAACATGATAAAAAGTAGAAGGGTTAATTTTTTTGTGTCCACAGATTTAAGGGGGTTTGATCAAACACTTTTCAATTACAATTATTTAAATGGAACCTTTCAATGCTTAAATGATTATATTTTCTAAAAATATGTGATTTCAGCAAAAAATAGGATGTCCCAAAAAGTGTAGCCCATTATTGTGGAAGCACCCAAGTGGTACTGCTCCTTACCAGATTATTTTGTCTTTCCATTTGATCAATTGATAAATCAATTCTTGAGACAGTTCCAAGCTAACATTAGACTGAAGATGTCTTTCTCTAATCTCGTCTGATGCAAGCAAGGGGACCACAAAAAGGTAACTGACTTTATTGCTCGCTATCAAGCATTGTTCTCTTAGATCTATTATCCTTTATTGGATTATGATTTTCAAAAGATCTTCATCGAGAACTTGCAGAAACTGTGGAAAGAAAAGTTTTCCTTGATGAAGTATCCTTCCTTTGCACATTTGTGTGTGACACTGCTTGAATACCAACAGACAGTCGCTCAATTTGGGGGTTCATCCTCACTCTCCTGTCTCAATAACCGGTCAATAGTGTCAATTTTGGAAAAAAATTAAGGCTATTGTGAGCATGATCTATGCGCCTAAAGAAAAAAGTTTAGGGCACAATAGACACTTTACAAAACTATCTAAATCTTATACTACTATTCTGAAAAAGTTATTGAAATATAAAGTTTTGACATTGCTAGAAGTCCAACCTTTGTTTGATTTGTATCTCGAGTGGTATGACACATAGCAGTTATGTCAATTCCATTGAGTTATATCTAAAGCTAACAATGAGTTACAAATTTATACTAATCCATTTCCTTCTCACTCTACTAATCTAGTCACATAATATTCTACATCTTTTGAGCTAGTTCCATTTGAGTACATGAACATGGTCTTGTTCATGCATATCCCTCTTATTGAGAATGTGAGAGAAATTCGTGATATAAATTTCTCATCACATGATGTGCCACTAATTAAGGAGCCTTCCCCATTGTACGTTCCTGCCTAGATTAATGGAAACATCATAACTGGTGTCTTGGTTGATCTGACGAGTCGAGTAAATGTGATAATAGAGGAAAATTTGTTCATAAATAGTTTGTATAAAGAGAAATACAAAGAATTGCAAACCACTCTCCATACCCATGATAAAAAAATTATTTCCCCTATGGGCGCCATTTCTTTATCAATCTTGGTAGGACCCAAGGCTGTTGATGTGTCATTTATTATGATCCCAGAGCCCAACTTGTTCAAAGTTAGGCTAGGAATTCCATGGCTAACCTTTATGAACGGTGTTGCCCCTGTAATCCATAAAGGCTTAAAGTTCCCCCACAAAGGTGTTGTGCACGTGGTGCATGACACTAGCTATAAATCGTTGGTGTCGCATGGGGGATTCTCTTTGGATCAATTTTGGCCCACTCCGATCGGATCCCTCCCTCGAAGGGGAGATTTGTTATATCAAGCTTATGTGAAATATAAGATTGGGGGCATGGCGCTAAAATATAGTTATCTAATATCTCCATGTGCCATTTTTGTAAAGGCCTTTATGATAATGCAACACCAAGCTATCTCTTTTGCCCCATCAAAGGGGAAGGAGAAGTTTCTCATGCTCTAGAGCCTTCTCCTTTTGTGTCTTTAGTCCCATCTACTTCTTCTTCTCATCCCGTTGTGGAATCTTCGGTTCTTGCTCCTATGCCTCGTATGGGAAATGTGATGCTACTTGCATGGCAAAAGGAAAAGCGTCAAGTTTTTCAGTTTCTTATTCTGCTCATGGTTCTCCAACCCACTATATGTGGCAAGGGGAAGCCTTCCCATGGAGTTCTTTACTTCTCAACCTTTGTGGCCTCCTACTATTCTTCCACCTACCCCTCAGGCAGTGAATGAGAAGAGGCCCATCACCAAGGCCCTTGTGTTTGCTTCTCCTCCTGTTGTCATTTTTGCTCCTATACATCCTCCTTTGTTCTTACTCAAGAGAGAACCCTTCCACTAGCAATGGTTATGAAGGATACTCCTATTGTTGAGCAATAGCCTCTAGCCTCTTCTCAAACCACAACCTCTAGTGCTCACAGTCAATGTAATCAGCTTATGAATGAACACAAGCATAGGTCAAAGGCTCTAGCTGCAGAGCATGCCACCTTGCAGAAGAAAGAGGGGGAGCCAATTGCATCTATTTCTACATTTTATTTTGTTTCTTTTCTTTCTTCTATTGTTCCTTCTTCAGCTCCCATCACTTTTATCTTTCCTTTGGCTCCTCTAGCGGGTCCCAATGATGCTCACCCCAAAAAGATGTGAGTCTTCATCACTCCCTCCGTGGAGCCCCATCTCTTAATGTCCCTCTTATGCATCCCTCCTTTACCACAACTTATGGACATGTCGAACACAATGGTGGTGTCCTTTGTGGCTCTTTCTTCTTCCTCCACTTCTGCTTCCTCAGTGGTGTCCTTTGCAACTCTTTCTTCTTTGTCCTCCATTTTTGCTTCCTCAATGGGGATTCCACATCCTCCATTGAAGTGCAAGTTAGAGGATGACCTTGCCATTAGTGAAGGTAGGAAGAAGGGTTTAGCTTCTTTAGAAGCTAGTTATGTATAGACCTATGTCATCCTCATGACAAGGGCGACTCCTTCCCTATATGTAACAACCTTTATGTTCTACTCAGTAAAATTCCAAAGGTTTCATGTTAAGTGAATGATCCATGAATCCAAAACATAGCAATCAAAATTTTTGTTTCCATAATGGAAATTACATGCACATTTGAAATAACATTATTTCCAAACTTCCACTGCATTTCATTATAATTTTACAATTATTTCCATAACATTGATTTCACATTGAATAAACTCAAGTTTATTCAAGATTTCATCCTTCCATATAGAAGGGTACAAAATATATACATGGCTCTTATAAGCTTCATTTGGAAATAGATATACAAACTAGTTTTGTTGTCGTCACAATGGTGCATACATTTTGGATGTCCCCACTCCCTGGTGCATACACTCCAGCTATCCCAAATACTAGCGCAAAATTTTGTGAACCTTGACCGCCATTTGATGATGAGAAGCATCACTCAAGAGCTTTTTCGTCAACCACAGACTCAAATGCAGTCCCTCGCACATCTGCCACATATGACAAGATGGAACTACCCTTCAACAAAGAGATTGGTTGGTAAACCCCATAAAAATAGCCTATCTGAGCTTAGTGTTGTGTCCTACAAACCATAACCTAATCATTTGGTCATTTCCCCTACGAGTATGAAAATCCTAAACTAGATTACATAAAAGGAACAAAATGAACTAACAGTGTAACCAATGGCTACTTACACTACTTTGGCCAAAGTATTCTCACCCAATACTTCGAGTGACAGTCTTCCTATTCACATTCACTTCTATAGCTTGGTTTCGATTAATAATCGTTCATATACTTTGCTTAGGTAATTTCCTTCCATAGGTAATCCCTAACCTCAGAAATAACCTATTCCCTTTTTCTCAAAGCACAATGGTATCTCTACCAATAAATCCTAAGCATAAGTTACCCCCTTCAATGGATATTCCAATCCCAAGTATAACATATGAGCTTTTCTAGTCTACAAATTAACTTTGAATAAACAAGCTATTCTCTTCAAAAGACAACCTAGTGCCAAGTGTAACTTTATACTCTATGTATAGCTACATAAGCTTCATCTAATCATAGATTAAATATTCATAAATAAATGACTCCATTCAGTAATATATCACATTAATAAGTGGTTCTCATTAAAAGTATAGCCACATCAATGAATGACCTCAATCAAAGAATAATCATATCGATAGATGATTCCATTCAAGAGTGTGATCTCCTTAACAAAAAGTGTTATTCAAAAGAGTAGAATCTTGTCAACAATATGACTTCATCTCAAGAGTGTAAAGCAACTAATCAATTAGCAACTCTAACTCAATAGGTAATCCCACAACCTATAGATTTCAATGAGTCATCAAGTACATATCCCAACCCAATAGGTAAATCTTAACCTAAGTTTTGATTCTTTAATCAAATTAACTTCTCGACCCAAATAGGTTATTCTAAACCTAGAGTTTCATTCGAGTAAAAAGTATGATCAAGTGATCATTCAAGTAAAGATAATTGAATTGGTTTACATAACGTTACATCATATTTTCATACCTTCACTTTTGTTGGAATGCAAACCCTATCATTCCCAAGGTTTCCTAGCATAATGAGCAATAGAGTCAAGTCAATTCATGGCATTGATACAATTCGCATTATACATGTAGTATAGACTATCTGTGTATAGAAACATCATTATCTAAATCCTCGTATAGGGTATATAGGATTATTAAGAAACTTCCTTAAAACAATCACGTTTCATCATTCCTAGTGTATAATACTAATGATAAACATACATTCCTATTATGGAGTATATATTAACACTTCATAGGAAATCATAACAGATTTTTTTCCTTCCCATAAGCAAATAATACATTTCACTAATGCAAGCATTTTCAAACAATTACAATCAAAGAAATCAAGACTTTCATTCTTTCATAATAAAAGATAAGTAAAAGGAGATTAGATCCTCATGCCTATAATTTGTTTGATCCAATTGACTAATCTAATTTTCAGCCTTCCAATGATACCTTGTTAGGCTTCACTTCAACTACTATAAAGACTCAATGCAATACTTCACAATATCCTCTTTCTCAAAGCTCACAAAATAACTCAATTCTCTCACACTATAACTGCATGCTCTCAAAATAGTAACAATAGAATGAAAACTACAGAATTGTGTGTCTCAAATGAGAGAGTTGGATCATCTATTTATAAAAAATATTGAGACATTGATGCCTAAGGAAAAGGTGTACCAATCAACATCACTCCAGCATGTAGGTCAACTCATCTCTCATAGCAAAAAGGTGGTAGAATTCTAAATACAGATTCAACTTGGTATTCTACAAATTGACCTCCTTTGCTTGATAGAAACTCAAGACTATTTCAAATATGCACATGCTCAAAAGATGAGAATCAAATTGCAAACATCATAGACTTCTGAAGGAACAGAGTATTCATATAGTGGATCCAAGTTTCGGCCTTACCTATTCCTTTAGCATAGTTTATCCAAAGAAATAGTCCACAATTAATAGGCAATACATATTCATGGTCTACTTGGTCATAGTCTATTTATTCGACAAAGGAAGAATGAATCGACTCCTCCAAAATAGCGTTCAAACTATGCTTTGACCAACACATCATCCTTGTGGTTATTTTTTTTATCATGCATTTAAATCACTTTGCACAACAAGCATGATATTAAATATTTACATCACCTTTTATCTTTTAGATAAATGTGTTCCAAAGTTTAAGCAATGCGTTAGTACAAAATAGCGATGTATTTCGTATGATATCGACCGTGGCTTATAACTCCATATCGGCCTTTGTTTATTGCACATTACTTGCATAGATCAGCCTCTAATACTTTGTATAACATATATACAAGTCGGCCTTTATTAATCATATATTTATATATAATTAAAAATATTCCATGTCCACTAAATATGTATACATTTGATATTCAAATGAATAAGATTGGAAGTCAATATTTCATTTATAGTATCATTTGTATATACATATATGCATTTCTCTATGTACACGTATATGTACAGATATATGTATATATGTATATATATACATATCTTATATATATACATATATATATGTATATATATACATATATATATGTATATATACATACACACACACATAGATATGTGTGTGTGTGTGTATTCATCTAATTACACAATCAAACACACATACAATTACTATCTTATTGATAGGAAATATGTGTGTGATGTATATATACATATATACATACATGTCACATTGTCCCTTTGATAACACCATGCTCATAAGCAACCCATTCATAAGCATGCATAGGTACATCTACTTATGTAATATCATGCACATGCTCCTCCATGCATATGGTCTATCATTGCATTAAATATATATACATTCAATGTATGTTCACCTCATCAATCAAGCATAGTGATACATAAGGAAGAACTCATAAGCTCTAAACATATAAACATCATCCAAGAATGCACTCAATGGTAATCAAGACACTTACTAATGCAAACACATCATACTTAAGGATGACTTACCAATTCCCAATACTATGACTAGACTCATCCATTCTATTGTGAGTGTGTGTAAGCTTAGATAGGTTTCATAAAAGTTACCCAACTAGTCACTTCTACTGAGTGATACTTCCCCTCCCTTTCAAAGGATTGAACCTATCCCTGCAACCAGCTTAGCACATTTTCAATGGTAGTTAGATGTTCATAATAAATTCACATGCATCTTAAAATATTAGCATATCCACATAGAAATACATGTTCTTCATCAATGTAAAAATAATTACTCTTCCAAAACAATAATATCTTAATACCTATTTCAGTATTCCACTCCTTTACCAAACATATCAAATTCATGATTGCATTTATCCTCCTATTTACCCATGAAGGTAAAAGTAACTCAATAACAACAAGATGGCATGTGACATACTTGTTACCCAATTTTTCACCTATGGGCTCAATCAGGCAGGATAGATTATGTTTCAGGTGTTCATGAAGGCCAATGGGAACATTCGCAACAAGGATTAAATCATACCCCTGATGCTTTTCTCAAGGAGCTCAGTTGAAAAGTTGGCCTCAATCATTTTGGCACAAAACTCACTAGAGAAGGAAGTAGGCAAGACCTTCCTGCTATCTTTTCGACTAGCAGTGTGTCCTACGTGGTCGAATAAACCAGTTGCCAGGAGTCTTCATGTATCTCTCTGCTTGAAAGGGGTCATGCCGACAGTTGTTCATTGGGGAGCTCTCAGCATAAGGTTATGACTTCGGCGAAGAATCTAGCCAACTACCAAAGGTCTTGCTTGAGGATTTTTCCTTCGGCATGAGGTCCTGCCAAATAAATGAAGTCTCACCGAAGGAGTACAACTTTCGGCGTAATGTTAAGCTCGGGGTGATGTCTCGGCGACCAAGCACAAGTCTCCCTGAAATGGTCTAAGCCCGCCAAAAGTTTGTGACCTCGCTGAGAGGTCTCGTCGATTAATCACAATCTGGCCGAAAGTTTTTGGGGGCGCCGAGAGGTCCTCCTGACCGGTGGGAGTCACGCTGAAAGTTTTTCACAAGGCCGATGTCGAGGAGAGTTGTTTACCTTCAGGGAGATGTCCTACCGACAAGCATGGGTCTTGGCTCGATAGGAGATGAAGGCCTCGACATGATGTCTGGCCGAACAGGAAAAGTCCCGCCGAAAGAATGGAGACCTCGGCGAGATGTTGATCTTAGGGTGAGGTCTCGGTGATTAATGGAGGTCTTGGCGAAGTGAGATGTCATCATGAGTAAAAGAAGGGCCTCACTGAGAAGTCTTGCCGACCCAACAGGGTCTTGCCGAAAGAATGTGAGCTCGATGCAAAGGAAAATGAAGTCGTCGTGATGTCTCGGTGAAAACTGGAGGTCCTGCCAAAGGATGAAAGATCTTGGTATAGTGTTTTTCCTTCCGTAGGAGGTCCCGCTGACACATGGGTGTCTCGCTAATGGAAGGTACAGTGGTATAATGATAGGGGTTCGGCATAAGGTCTTTCCGACTTGCCAGTGTCTCACCGAAGGAAATCTTTGAGCCCAGAGAGGTGGCTTGTGTTTGCCATAGGTCTCACCGATGCAAAAGATCACGTCGACATAGATGACATCGCCATAACATCTGGCTGTCAAAGTGATGTCCTGCTAATAGCAGGGTGGTCTCGACGAAATGAAATGAGTTCAGAGGGAAGTCTCCCTGACCCGATGGTGTCTGGGTGACTAGCGGAGGTCTCGGCAAAAGTTGTGTCATTGCTATGATGTCCCCCTGACTTGTAAAAGTCTTCCCAACAATGAGATAAGTTCACCGAAGGATATTGCCTTCGACAAAAGGTCTTCCCAATAGTGATTGTCTCGGTGACCACAAAAGGATATCAATATGACTAATGGAACCCACTATGACCTCTTGCTGATGAATATTTGTCTTGCCGATGGTGTATATGATAGCGATAGGACTCTTGGCACTCGCTATGACTCTTGCCGAATGCAGGTGTTTGGGCGATGAAATGTGCATATTGGTATAACTCCTACAGCTCGATATGAAGTCCTGCTGACAGTCCCAAGCTATGCTGACCATCCTGTGAAGTATACTCGCATCGGGGAGACACAATTAGTGTCTCACCGACATACAATGTTGTTTGAGGGACCCTTTGACCATCTGGAATCTCTAGGGCATGAGTTCGACCAATCAGATGGGAGCTAAGGACACACCATGAGCTATTTGACTGCCTAATTCCCCCTGTGGATGAGATCGACAGAGCATAAACAACGTGTATCTGCTCTGAGAATAAAGCGATGAATCATATTGATATCCAGAAGGTGTCATAGAGCAACAGAAGGGCAAAAACTACAGGGACGGCTGGGATGTCAACTGGCAAGGGTCGATAGACATTAATGATAATGCTTTAGAGCATTCAAAGCAGATTTGAGGGAGGTTCAAGAGTGGACACGGAGGCCAGAAGTAAATGTTGTATTCCAAAAGATCTGAGGACTTCTCCTGAGGGCAATCCTTCATACCAACATGGACAGCAGGGACACACTTAAATGCAACATTAACTTTGTTTTAAAAGATCTAGGGGTAGATCTTTTCTGAAGACTGATATTTTTGTAAGCCCTAAGGGCAGGGGCCAACTCTCTTTGTATATATGGAATTTTTTCCTTTTTGTAGTTAGTTTGGACTTGGTACTTTTCTGCTTCTGTAACTTGTAGAGTTCTTTACAGAAGAGAGGCTATGTTTTGTAGCTCATGACAGACATGTATATTAGTGTTCACCATTGAAATCAATGAGTATAAGTACTTTACCCTTTCAATCTCTCTATTAAATCGTGTGCATTCGTATAATTCATGAAACTGCTTGTGAAACTGTATGATTCCTTGTGGTTATGTCTTATTTCAACACCTTTTTGTAGAGCAATATGTATTTTTGCAAGATGTGAAATGTGTTATAGTGCAGTATTCTCTAGTTGTGAGGTTGTTTCTTCCTTCTAGGGGTGTAGCCATATGAACCTTTTCATGAAATGTTTATGCAGAAAATGTATGTGATTGAGTTGTGTACGAAAATACTTTTGTCATTGACTGAAATTGTGTGTCTAAGCTGTGTTATATGTCTCCTGAACAAATTTGGTGTATCACCATAGGAGTAGTTTCTAATTTATGTATTCTTTCTCCCTTTACCTCACAAAGATTAGTAGTTTAGGTGATAGCACAAAGGAAGTCAGCCTTCTCCAGAGATTGACCTTTGTCTACAAGTGACCCATAGCTTTAGAGGCCTTCCCATGTTACACTGAGGTGTTGAACATCAGGTTCAACAGGGTGCAATTTCAGGTGATAACAATACTCCTTATGAATCATCCCCAATGATTTAAAGAACTTTAACATATAGATAAAGTCAAATAAAGGTTTTACTAATTCATGTAAGAATTATTAAATAATCCTCCCTCATAACACCACCACTCCTCCCAATCTGGTCCTTCCTAGACCTTGCATTGAGTGACTCTTTGTTAACGTATAGGGGAAACTTGTGTGCTTCACACACACTTTTTCTCTAAAGAGCTTATACATTATAATCACAATACCTCATATGTAAATGTCAAATAATAATTGTATTACACATGACACCTATACCATAGTGACTAGAAGACACATTTAGATTGGCTAATGAATTTATCCTTAGTGTAATCCAAGTAGAAAAGGAATGTCGATGCATTGCACACTACACCATGGGTTCCATCCTTCCCTTTGGTATTTACACCTTCAGATAACTCAGAAGTCAAGTCTTATCCATCACTTATCTATTTTCCTTAAGCATAAAAGTAATGCTCTTGACTATCGTCTATCTTGAGCATAACATTGCTCTTGGACACTTTTCAATTCTAAACATAACGATACAACTTCATATTTCAAGATTTGTATCGACAAAATTTCTTTGATTATTTCAATCTCTTATTCCTTTTTGACAACATTTTTGGTTTAAGTTTAACCCCATTTCTTAGCCTATTTCAGCCTAATAGAGTTTCCAACCTTCCTTTCCATTTTATGGATCAAACCTCAATGATAGAAGTTTATAAGTATTCTACATATCGTTCAAGATTTGGTTTATCAAATTTTCCTATCCGGCTATAATAATATATTAAGCATTTGTTTAATTGAATGTCTCATAATATGATCATATTTTATAAATCCTTATCATTATTTGCTTGTTCTCATCTGAGATAACCTTGTCAGGGACACTAAGCAACTACTTCACACAATATATTATTTAGGACTGATATCCTATAATTCAAATTTCCAACCAATGTTGGTTACCTTGGTGAGTTTGTTCACCATAATATTATGTCATTTCCATAGACATAGAGAGATTAAAATATTTTAATCATTTACCACTTCCTTACTGGAATCTTAAGTGTGTACACACATCCTGCCAATGACAACATCATGTCTTCATCTCTTAGCACACTAGACAATAACTTGCTACATACTTGCAACATCTTACTCTATCTTTTCAAGATTAAATTGGTTCCTCATTGATGCAGAGTAGGGAAGAGTTTTTCTTACAATCACAATTCAAACTATCTCAAACAAATCTTCAACCTTCAAAACCCTAGCTTGGTGTTATTTCTCAATTCCTTCATATTCTTCTTGTAGCATTCCAAATAGTGAATTTTGAGCATATATTTCAAAAGAAACTTCCATTACACAAAAGTATTGACATTATAGATACCCTTTATGGCATTCTTCAACATATCTATTTTGTGCATATAGTTGTTTCAAACCTTCTCCTCCAAAAATTGACTGCTATGCTGGAATTAGCCACAATTAGCCCTGTTTTACAAAGCACCTTTGTGGAAATCTTCACCAATCCACCAAAATCAACTCCAATATTCTTAATAGGCCAAAAATGGACTGATTCAACAAATTTTTCCAACTAAAACACCTTCTAGATCACCAAACCCCAAAACCCTTATTTAGGCATATTTAGGCTTGTACAGAAGGGGGTTTATTGAAACTACTAACTCAAAGCCTCCACTCACCTTACCAACACTTAAAACACATAAAAAATGAACTGAAAAATCTTTTCCCACCATTATATGACCAATCCCAAAATATTTTGAACAAACCCTAACATCTACACCTCTCTTTTGCTTGAAAACATGTAAAATTCACCCTAAGGCATCACCATATTAGCCCCAAACCTCCTCCCCTGCATCTAAAAACATAAAAAAATAAAAGAGAAACCTAACTAACACCATTCCACTAAATTTCAGAGAGTTTCATTAGTGGAATGGTCAATTATGCCATTTTATTACCCTTAAACCCTCAAAACATGGTTTTCAGACCGTTCTTGGTAAAATGCCTCTAAAATCCTTCTAACTTGATGAAATCACTTCTAATAAAAACCAAAATGAATTTAATTCATATATCCATCAAATCCAATGCACTTTAGATCAAAATCAATTTGTATGGGGCTGTACAATAGCTTGTAGCAGCAAATTTACCAGAAAAATGGATAGAAAATTATAGGCTTCTTATTACTTTTCAACCAAAATCAACTCCAGAACCCTTCTTCAACCCATACATATTGTTTTTAGACCTTACACACAAAAATAAAAGTAATACAATTGACCCTAACAGCCTTTTGAACTACTTGACCGTTGGACTTCCATTTTTTGCATTTTTGCATTCTTGCACTATGACAACTTTTACAAGATTTTACAAAATTTACAAAATGGACCCCATATGACTCTAAGTACATTGAAAATGGTCTATTATGACCTTATTACATCACACTTAGACTCTAAACACCTAAAAAACTGTCATATGACCATATTTACAAAATTGACATGGTGCCCCTACACCACTCATCCAACAAATAAATTTTGTCATTTCAATGTCCTGAATATGACATCAATTTCCTCATCTCATTCCTTAATCTCCCAAAATTTTGGGTACATAGGTTCTTTTACATCCCATATTAGTCTATTCTGACTAAGTGAAAACCTATTTTGTGGTCTCATGCCACATAAGTATAATGGCTAGACATATTGTGGAGATAAATATCCTTCATTTAGAACATCCAATCCTTAGATTTCTTTTGTCCTTTTATCGTTTCCAAAGTTGTAATCTAGCTTTTAGGTCAATCTATCTTTCTGATGAGCATTAGTACTAATTTTGAGTAATCATCCTCGTTTAATCATATTGGTTCCCAAAAAAATATCAAATTAAATTGCATACCTAAATACCAAGCACAATTGTTTCTCAAAAACATGAGTGTTTAGATCTTCTCTTACCTATCCCATAGGCAATGATCTTTCCTTTATGATCAAGTATACTACCTAACCTTTTCTAAGGCATCAACGATAATAACAATTTATCTTTCAATCAAACATATATATAAAGTATTGAGTGATAATATTCCTTTCTCATTGGTCATAATCCTTGACCTTTTCATTATCTTTCAATAATTCCATTACTTTATTGTTGTGGTCATGAAATATATGCTTTAATTAACATCATGACTTACAAAGAAGTCAAAATTTCTTCCAAATAGAAAATATATTTATGATTTTCATTGAGTGGGGTACTCTATATGATTCAATCCACTCTCTTCCTTCCCCCCTTAATGTTTCCACGACATTTGATCAACTCAAATTTGAATTCTTAGCAAATATTTTCTTTCCTGAACTGATTTCTCATTACTTCTTGTTGACTTTTGATTGCCTTGAATATACTTTTTGTTTCCAAAGTTAGATTCATCATTGGTCTCTAATCTCATAGATTCAACAACTAGATCGTCAATAAAGAGATCTAATGAATAATCAACAACTTTACAAGTTGAGAGGCTTTCTAATATTTCAATTCCTTTTGGAACCTCTAAACATAGCTTTACTTTCATTGATAAGTTGGTGAGTTCAATTTGCACTTCTACCAATCCAAGTACAATCTGAACCTTTATCAGCAAATCCAATTTACCTTTGTAGGTTTTATTCTCACAATCACTTTTCCAAGTGACTTTTTCCCAATTCTTGGTAGCTTTATTTTATCATATTCTTAAGCACTCTAAAGTTTCTTGTCTCTTCTTATTTTCAATCAGAACTTCGAAATGATCTTTTCCAATTTTGGTTGGTGGAACCATGTCCATTTCATTGATTGCTTCTTTATTGACCATTCTGGTCTTTATCCTTATTCTAAGGTACTAACTTTTCTCTTGCAAGATCTTAATCTTGATAAAAATCAGATTTTGTCAAGGGTTATCCAACCTTATGGATACATTCTTCATTGACTATCTACTTCAATTGAAGTTTCCAATTTATGCCATTAATGCATACTCATAGATTCATAGTATTCTTACTAAATCCAAAAATCCTTGACTCTTTGCAACTATAGGTTACTACTAGTAAAGGGGTTATTTCAATTTTTCCTATCCCCTTTGAGTCTTATAACAATTTCATAGGGTGAAAGTACTATTGGTTATCCATCATAACCTTCCTACATAACCTGATTGCATAATCTTCCACAATCCAAGGGGGGTATCATATTGAGTTGGAGTTTTCAATTCCAAGGATGATTCTTATCTAGTCCCAAACTTTACAAAAAATCAGAAATCTAAACTTCTCTTTAGTTCTTCCCTCTTTCCATCCTGACATAAGAACTTTTCAGCCTTTACCTTCCAACAAGGTTAATTTTTAACTTACGTAATGAGTCCATAGGCTCTAGATTTAAACCTGGTAGCTCTAATACCACATGTAACAACCCCAGTTTTCTACTCAATAAAATTCCAAAGGTTTCATGTTAAGTGAATGATTCACAAAGCCAAAACATAGAAATAATTTTTTTTCTTTCCATAATGAAAATTACATGCACATTTGAAATAACACTATTTACAAACTTCCATTGCATTTCATTGTTGTTTCACAATTATTTCCATAACATAGGTTTCACATTGAATAAAATCAAGTTTATTTAAGAAATCATCCTTCCATATAAAAGGGTACAAGATATATACATAGCTTTTTTGAGCTTCATTTGGCAATAGATATACAAATTGGTCTTGTTGTCACCACAATGGTGCATACATTTTGGATGTCCCTGCTCCTTGATGCATACACTCCAGTTGTTCCCAATATTGGTGCAAACATCCATAAACCTCAACCACCATCTGATGAGGAGAAGAATCACTCAAGTTCTTTTCTACCAACCACAGACTCAAATGTGGTCCCCCACACATTTTCCACATATGACAAGATGATCCTACCCTTTGACAAAGATATTGGTTGGTAAACCCCGTAACAATAGGGCCTATCTAAGCTTAGTGTTGTGTCCTGCAAACAAGAACCTAATCATACGATCATTTCCCCTATGAGTATGAAAATTCTAGACTAGATTGCATAAAAGGAACACAGTGAGCTGACAGTGTAACCAATGGCTACTTACACTAGTTTAGCCAAAGTATTCTCACCTAGTACTTCGACTGATAGTCATCCTATTCACATTCACTTCTATAGCTTAGTTTGGATTATGGTCATTTATATACTCTGCTTAGGTAATTTCCTTCCATAGGTAATCCCTAACCTCAGAAATAACCTATTCCCTTTTTCCCAAAACACAATGGTATCTCTACCAATAAAGCCTAAGCATAAGTTACCCCCCTCAATGAATATTCCAATCCCAGGTATAACATATGAGATTCTCTAGTCTACAAATTAACTTTGAATAAACAAGCTATTCTCTTCAAAAGACAACCTAGTCCCAAGTATAACTTTATACTCTAAGTATAGCTACATAAGCTTCATCTAATCATAGATTAAATATTCATAAATAACTAACTCTATTTAGTAATATATCACATTAATAAGTGGTTCTCATTAAGATTATAGCCACATCAATGAATGGCCTCAATCGAAGAATAATCATATCGATAGATGATTCCATTTGAGAGTGTGATCTCCTTAATAAAAAGATTTATTCAAAAGAGTAGAATCTTGTCAACAATATGACTTCATCTCAAGAGTATAAAGCAACTAATCAAGTAGCAACTCTAACTCAATAGGTAATCCCAACCTATAGGTTTCAATAAGTCATCAAGTACATATCCCAACTCAGTAGGTAAATCTTAACCTAAGGTTTCATTCTTTAATCAAATTAACTTCTCGACCCAAATAGGTTATTCTAAACCTAGGGTTTCATTTGAGTATAAAGTATGATCAAGTGATCATTCAAGTAAAGATAATTGAAGTGGTTTGCATAACATCACATCATATTTTTCTTACCTTCACTTTTTTTGCAATGCTAACCCTATCATTCCCAAGGTTCCTAGCATAATGAGCTATAGTGTCAAGTCACTTCATGACATTGATACAATTCACATTATACATGTAGTATAGACTATCTATGTATAGAAACATCATTATTGAAATCGTTGTATAGGGTATATAGGAGTATTAAGACACTTCCTTAAACTAATCATGTTTCATCATTCCTAGTACATAATACTAATGATAAACATACACTCCTATTATGGAGTATATATTAACACTTCATAGGAAATCATAATAGATTTTTTTCCTTCCCATAAGCAAATAATACATTTCACTAATGCAAGCATTTTCAAACAATTCAAATCAAAGCAATCAAAAATTTCATTCTTTCATAATAAAAGATAAGTGAAAGGAGATTAGATCCTCATGCCTATAATTTGCTTGATCCAATTGAGTAATCTGATTCTCATCCTTCCAATGATAGCTTGTTAGGTTTCAATTCAACTACTATTTAGACTCAATGCAATACTTCACAATATCATCTTTCTCAAGGCTCACAAAATAACTCAATTCTCTCACACTATAACTCTATACTCTGAAAATAATAATAGCATAATGAAAACTACATAATTGTGTGTCTCAAATGAGAGAGTTGGCTCATCTATTTATACTAAATATTGAGACATTGATGCCTAAGGAAAAGGTATGCCAGTCGACACCGTTCCAGCAAGCAGGATGACTCATCTCTCACAACAAAAAGGTGGAAAATTTCTAAATACAGAATCAGCTTGGTATTCTATAGATCGACCTCCTTTGCTTGACAACAACTCAAGAATATTTCAAATATGCACATGCTCAAAAGATGAGAATTGAATTGCAAACATGATAGACTTCTACAGGAACAAAGTGTTCATATAATGGTGCCAAGTTTCAGCCTTTTACCTATTTCTTTGGTGCAATTTATCCAAAGAAATAGTCCTCATTTAATAGGCAACACATATTCATGGTCTACTTGGTCATAGTATATTTATTCGACAGAGGAAGAATGAATCGACTCCTCCAAAACAACGTTCAAATTGTACTTTGACCAACACGTTATTGTTGTGGTTATTTTCTTTATCGTGCACTTAAATCACTTTGCACAACAAGCATGATATTAAATATTTTCATCGCCTTTTATCTTTTAGATAAATGCATTCCAAGGTTTAAGCAATGCACCACTACAAAATAGTGATGCATTTTGTATGATATCAACCATGGAATATAACTCCATATCAGCCTTTATCTTTTGCACATTACTTGCATAGATCGGCCTCTAATACTTTGCATAACATATATACAAATCAACCTTTATTAATCATATATTTTTATATATATTCCATGTCCACTAAATATGTATAAATTTGATATTCAAATGAATAAGATCAATCAATATTTTATTTATAGTATCATTTGTATATATATATATATATTCATCTAATTACACAATCAAACACACATATAATTACTATCTTATTAATAGGAAATATATGTGTGACGTATATATACATATATACATACATTTCGCATTGTACCTTCGATAACACCATCCTCATAAGAAACCCATTCATAACCGTGCATAGGTACATCTACCTATGTACTCTCATGTACATGCTCCTCCATGCATATGGTCTATCATTGGTATGCATATCATACATATATATACATTCAATATATGTTCACCTCATCAAACAAGCATAATATATATAAGGAAGAACTCATAATCTCCAACTATATACATCATCCAAGAATGCACTCAATAGTAATCAATACCCTTACTAATGCAAACACATCATACTTAATGATGACTTACCGATTCCCAATACTATGACTAGACTCAACCATTCTACTATGAGTGTGTGTAAGCTCAAATAGGTTTCATAAAGGTTACCAAAACAATCACTTCTCTAGAGTGATACTTCCCCTCCCTTATGGAGTATTGAACCTATTCCTACAACCAGCTTAGCACATTTGCAATGGTAGTTAGACGAATGATCCACATGCATCTTAAAATATTAGCATATTCATATAACAATACATGTTCTTCATCAATGTAAAAATAATTACTCTTCCAAAGCAATAATATCTTAATACCTATTTCAATATTCCACTAATTTACCAAACATATCAAAATCATGATTGCATTTATCCTCCTATTTACCCATGAAGGTAAAAGTAACTCAGTAACAACAAGATGGGGTGTGACATTGGAGCTAGACACCACTCCTCTTCTTGAGGTCATCAATGGCTCTTGGGTTCCTTTCCCTTCTCCCACCTAGTTGCAACAAGGCACTCCAAAAAAGTGAATGTTCAATTTGGTGGATGATATCTTGGCTCTGTCATTGATTTTCACTAAATAGATGACCTTTGCTTCACAAGAGCTCGGTGAAGAAGACCTTGAGGGGCCTTCTTCCTTGGCCCTTGTTGTAGGCAAGTCAGAGGGCACTACCCTTTATATCCTACCTTTGTAGGACCATCCTCCCTACCCTTATAATTATCTAGATTGGGAGTAGGATGACCTATTGGTCAATGAGGACTAGGGTAGTGCCTCTTCTTCATCTATAGATTATATTTGTTTGTGTGTTTGTGTTCCCACATACTTATATTTTTGTGTTTGTGATATTTCTTGGAGGACCATTTCTACCCTTGTAGGTACTTGGATATAGTTGTGGAAATATTTCATGCATTTCTTCTATTTGTGTCATCATTCTTCTATGTGTCATGATATTGCTTTTCAATATCAGGGATGGTGCAAAGCATTGGGTGCATTTAGGCCTTCTTCCATGTTGACCCATTTTTTATTTTCACTTTGTCTTCATGTACTCTTCTTCACATTTTGAGAACTTTGGGGATTGATGACAGTTCATAGATATACTATATTATATCTATCTACTTAATCTATGGATAGTTCTAACCCCGAATTCTCATATCCCCTATCTCTTTATTTCTTCGTCTCTATCTATTTGCTTCACGATGTTGTGGTTTTCATGTGTTGGATCTTGTGTATGTGCCAACGTACCACAAATACATCTCACTATGTGTTGTGTTCCACAACATATCTACCTCCCCTTTTTCTCCTTAGGATGCCATGTGATCCTTTGCGTAGCACACATCATCCTAAGGGGGGGCTACCATGGCTATCTAATTTTTAATGAGAAATTTTTTTCAAAAGGATTCCTTGGTGTCAAATTCATTTGAAATGAATTTCTTGATGAAATAATCCCTTATTGAAAACTGTCATTTTCCAAAATGAGGCATTCTCTTAAAAGGGACTCCTTGATGAAATTTTCTTTCAAAAAGGATTACATGGTGAAAGAGTTTGAAAATTTTCCTTTCGACAAATGAACACTTTTTTTCTAATATGAAAGAGTCTAAAAACTTTCCTTTGAAAAAGAAGCATTCTTTCCATTGGATTCCTTGACAAAAGATCTTTCAAAAGGATTCCTTGATGACAAAATCACTTGTGGAAAATCCTATGTCTTTTAAAAAGTGTGTTCCTTTGAATGGGCCCCTTGATGCCTTGAAGGGTTCTCTATTGAAGGAACGCCTTTTGAAAGCCTTCTTTTCAAAAATAATTATTTGTTGTCTTGTAATTTGTGTCTTCTATCTCATATTTGATGCCACATGTTTTGGTGGACCAGACAGATCTTATATCTTGGTGTCTAGCTTGGGGGCAACCCGATTAGACCTATCATTTTTGTGACTATCCTGCAATGTAGTTTACAATAGCTATAGGCTTATCTATCTAATTAGATTGTGTCTTGTGTCTTATCTAATCAGGTTGTGCCTTATTATGCCGACTTGTTTCTTATGATTAGATTTTTCATCTAACATTTTTGTTTGCAGCCTAACATATTTGTGGTGAGACCATAGCTAGCTTCACAAGATTGAAGACCCATGTCATCTTCACATCTTGGTGGAGCTCTTGCTTTCACGTCAAGGTACACTATATTGAAGATCTACTTCCTCAATGATATTGGTATATTCTCTTCAATCTCTTCCTAATTTAGCTTATATATGCATTGACACGTATGCTCACTAAAGTGGGGGAAAAATGTAATGGTGTAAATTTGTACCTAGGTAAATTTCCCATTAATTACCCTCATTTTAGCCTTACAAGTCTAATGATGCAAAACCTATCACTTTTATCTTGCTTTGCACATGTGTCCTTGTCATTTTGTGTTGGTGACAAAATTTTTAATGAAGATGCACACACGTTGCAGGGACATCCACACACCATGTTGTCATCCTGACAAGATTCTTGCATCAAGAAATAGACTTGAGACATTACAATACTTTGTCACCTATGAACGTAACCTCCCCCTTCCAAATCTTGACCAACAAGAATGACTATTTTCCTCCATTTTCCCATTTGAACTTCATTCTTTCACATTCTCAAGCTAATTTATTTCACTCTAGCTCAATTCTATCTCATTCTCACTCTCTCTTGATCATTCTTGTGTTTCTTTTATGTTTCACTATAGCGTCTCTTTGCTCCAATGTCATTGCTATTGTAGGTTTATGAAGCTCTACCTCCTTGGTGAAGTGATATTGTTCTTCTTCTTCCTCTATCAGCCTTGATTGCTTGTAGAAGGGAAGGTGATATTGTGTCTATTTACTTATTTGCATTATCATTTGTTCTTGTAGAGTAGCATCCAGGTTATATTTTCTCTCTACTATCTTGTGTCTTTTATATCTTCTTTTTGCTTAATTTTCTACATCTTATTTTCTATTAGTTGTCTGTTGAGGTGTGAACACAAAAACGGAGGTTTGACTGAGGCAAACCTGAAAACACAACCCCAACATTTTTCTTATTACTATGTGTGTAGGTGCAGTTCATTCGCTTGGAGCTAGCTAGAGAACTGGACATTGAGTAAGTTGGCATTCCTCTTCTTTGTTTGTCATTTCACTATTAGAGTAGCTTTTATAGTATTCTTCTTGTTGTACCTTGCATTTTTGTACGTCTATGTCAAACTGTAAAACTATAACATTTGGGTTGTCAGTAGAATTTGTGTAAATTTCTAGTTGTTACTTGAACCTATATTTGTATAGGACACTAGCATGTCTCTGAGACTCTAGTGTGGTGTGCTGAAGTCTGACCCTCATGCTGCCATTCCCTAACAAAGAGTTGTCTAGTATACAGTCTGAGGCCTTTGCATTCTGCTCACCCGGTTCTAGAAAACATTTGTCATAAGTAGAAGGGAAACAAAGTCTTGTTTTCCCTTCCTTTTCAACCCATCCCTTCCTTTTCAAACTTATTAGGTAGTTTGAGGTAGTTTAGGGAAGTTCATTCCCTTAGGCTCTTTCATGACCTAAGAGCCTTGGGGGTGATGAATTCCCCTTCTCTACACTTGGATTTGTACTCCTTGATTATTTCTTATGAAAATTTTGACTTCTCTCCTTCCTTCATGAATGATTCTTTCAATTCTCGCTCCTTGATCTCCTTTGTAACAATATTTTAATTTTTTTCTATTAGCTTATATGATTGCTTCATCAATTTAACTAGATTATACATACCTTCTCCTTTTGAATTCTCACTACCAGTTGGTAAAATTAGATTTTTGATATTTTTCTCTATAGGATGAACAAAACATGGCTCTAATACCACTATAATATCCATGATTAGGGATATTGTATATTTATATTTGATTTAACTTCATGGAACACCAATGATCAAGAATCTTAATTACAAAATTAACAATCAACATAATAAGTCCTAGTAACTGATTAGTCCTCTTATTAAAATAGGATCTACACTTACAATAAATGAATAATTTATCAAAAATTTAGGGAGCAACAACAACAATATTATTATAAAAAAAATGATGAATCTATAACCAATGGTGCTATGGGAACCACCTCAAAATTAAAACACCATAGGCACTAAGAGAGATACCTAGAACTAGGAGAAATAGGAATTTTAGAAGCTACCCCAATAATAATTCAGTACTGAAGCTCAAATAATCCCTATGTGACATTTCCCATGACTAGTTTAGGGCTTTTTGTCCACTAACTAGCTAAAGAAATTAAGGGGGTTTCCATCCTCTAATATATAGTGATAGATGAATATGGTGTTCAATATATTCAAGTAAAATTAATAGATAAAATAATGATACCACTCTCAATCCTAGGCTTTGATTAAATAGGTAATTTTCAAGTTATTTCCTTTTCCCTTTAAAATAAACTTGAACATTTTTTTTTGCTAGTGCCACTTTAAAATTATAAACTTTATTACATAACATTATGGCCCCATAGCCTAGGTTTTCACAACACAATCAATTATTATAAATTTATTTCCTTGTTTTATTTCTCTAAGCCTCACAATTAATGGTAAATGTTCTTTTAGATAATCATGAAATTTTATTAAAAATAGGGACATTACAAGGTGACTCAATTTAGATTATTGGGAAAATTGAAAGATGTCAAGATAACTTTTATTGTATGACTTTATCATTATGAAAAAATGTAAGAGTCCAATGCAAGGTAGATGGAAATGTGCTTATAGTATGAATCTATAGTCTACCTAGAAGAAGGCTATAAGAAAGAATCCCAAGCATGATAGGGACCTAAGTAGGTAATGTAATGGGGCCTAGAGTAAGGAGAACCAAATTATTAAAACCTTTGATGATAAAATATTATAGATAAATACCATAAATATCAATATTAATATGATTAAGTAGCTCTAAATTACAAATCTAAATATTGGAACCACTATCAATAAGGGTTCTCTTAAATTCCTAGTCAAGTTTATAACAAAAATAATCATAAGTGCATCATTATGCTTTTGAAATTTAGCATATAAGGGAGTTAAAAATTAATAAAAATTAATGTTTTTTATTAGAGGAAAAACATGTTTTGATGGGACTTGAAACCCAATACAAGCAGGTTTTGAAGGGACCCAAAACCCTTTCAAGATAAAGAATGCTATCAAAGAAATAGTCCACGGACCAACAACAAACTAACAACAGTAGCCATCAAAGGATAAGCAAGACAACACAAGCTACAAAAAATAGGTTTTGAAGGGACCTTAAACCCTATACAACTAGGTTTTTTATAGGGGCCTTGAACCCTAACTAACCATAAACACAACTTGAATTAGCTAGGCCACAACTAACCAGTTGCTCAGAATAATCAAATTTGAGCCAAGGAAAACAACCAACATTATGGTGCACAACACCATCATACCCTTGATTTTTAAAACTTATTGCACATCCAAAATCCCCACATTAATAGGAGATTTAGAGATTATGACATAGCACTAAGAAGCATCAATCTTCTTACAACACCCTCCATCCCATTTTGCCAATCCAAACTCCATCTCTATAGGAGAGAACTCCCCTCTATAAGAGAGGATGGTATGAAAACCTTTGCCACTAAAGTCACCACTCTCTTGCAAACTCAAGCTCCACCTCAATAGGAACCAACAAAAGAGAAGATAACTTCCCACCAAAACTACAACATCCAACTCCACCTATATATAGGAACATCACACTTCATATATTGAAGAAAATGAGATAAAATTAGAAGGCCAAGAGCTATTAGGAATACCTTGAGCAATGATTAGGGGATGAGAAGGTGAAGGTGAAGTACAAGCTATACTCATAATGATTTTAGGAATAGAAGAAATATTTTGAGCATTAATGGACTTATCTGATATCTCCTTAGTAGGTGGGATAAGTCTAATAACAATGAATGAATTAACTACACAATTATTATCTTGAGGAATATGTGATGTAAGAGAAGAGACAATAAGAAGGCACTCAACATATATCCATGGAGGATCAAAATGTGAGGTGAGAGTCTTCATTCAACAATGTTTCATTGTTGGAAGGGAGAGCATTGGAATGAAGAGTGGATAGAGTAATGTTAAGAAAGTTATCTATGATTTCATTATCTTATGCTATAGAATGTAATATCTTGAACCCTTTGAGAAAAAATAGAAATTTATGAAAGGGAAGAAGATTGAAAGTTCATTTTAAAAATAGAAGAAGAATGTTAAGAGGGTGTAGATGAAGTTGGTTGAAGGCTATTATATTTATCTTTAAGTTTTTGAAAGATTTTTTTTTCCTTTTTTCATAAGAATGCACTTAAGAAGGTTTTAAGTGTACAAAGGAAGGTTCATGAAAATTTAAAAAAGAAAATTTAATTTAATTTAAATTTAACTTTACATTAATATAGGATACAAGTGAAAAATCTAATTTATTGAAATATAAATTATAATATTGACAAATTGAGTTTTGAAGCATAAATGGTAGAAAATAAGGAACTTATCACCAAAAGAAGGAGAACACTATCCAAGACACCAATATTTTTCATCGACATTGATGTGTCATGATATTATTTGTATGACCTAGAATATTAAAATACTTCTTTAAATGTTGAAATCCATTCTAATTGTTTGCCCAAATCTGCTAGTACAAAGAAGATAAATTTATTTGGGACTAGTTGGGGGAGTTCCTTGGGCTCAAAACCTTGTTTTAGTATGTCTACCTCCACAACAACCAATATAGGGATATTTAAAAAATAGTGTGTGTTCTACTCTAAGTGTATCTAGAAAATAAGAATAGTGATAATATAGATATTATAAATTGAATGAGAGATTGAAAGGATGTGAATATCCTAGGGTGCTTAGGGGCACAACAAAAGAAAGCTTCAATAAAAATGAAATGACAATAAGAATAACAATGAAAAAAGAAAAATCTAACCTTTAGAATATCAAGGAATCCTAGGAGACAAGAGTGTTATAGGAAGAATTCTATAAGGGTGTTGGAGAACTACTATTTTTCTCATAAGGAGGAAACAATGACAAAAAAGTACTATAGAAAACTATAGAATGCAAGAGAATACAAGAAAGCTTCAATATATCTACCAAAGAGACAATTTTGTAAAAATAGAAAGATTATAAAATAAGAGAAAGAGGTTGATGATGTGTTTGGATTCATCTCAAGTTATTACCATTGACCTAGGAAGATGACAAGTGGTGAAACACTAAAAAATATCCACCAAATGAGAAATTATTATAGGATACTAGCACAATATGCTAGTGCCTAGATAATTTTGACTCTAAAATTATGATAAATTAGATAATCACAAGGATAACACAAAGGTTGATTATAAGCGAACACGAGGAAAAAAGGCCTAAGAACCACAAGAGGGAAAAAGGTTAATACAAGGGATGAAATGAGCCTAGAAGTACACTAATGAATGGACACCAAAGCGAGTCTAAAACATAATATAAAATTGTAAGGGTATATAAATTTTCATCACAAAAACTAACTATAGATGTAGGATGTCTAATTATGTTTTTGTTGATATCTTTAAAATTTTATTAAGTGTTGTCATTTTTGTATGAAAGTATGCCACAATTAAATTAGGTACAAGCCCAATATGTCAAGAAAGTGACAAACCAAGACCATGTGCAAATGAATGAAGAACAATATCAAAATATTAATATGGTGTAATAATAGTGATGGTAGAACTATCATCAAAGAGGAGATGGATGTCCTCAAGTATGCCTATCAAATATATAATGGGATTCACACAAAAACCTACAATAATTGTCAAGTATTCATCCCAATGTACCAATTATGGAAGACTATGACGTTTCTACTATAAAGAATAAATCAAAGAAATTATAGATGGATATGTTATCTCAATGTATTTCATATAGTTATATTGGCCATCCCATGATGACATGCCCACACGAGATGTCTAAATATAAACACCTTAAGACATATCTACCAATATTGGAATGCAATAATCCTTACCTCAAGATAGTAAGGATAGTGACTAATAGATAAAGAAGATGAAGCCTCAAAATATGGATTAAGAGTTATATAATCTAAAAAAATCAATAGATATATCTATAAGGGATTGAACATTAGGAGAGTCCTTAATGCCATCACAATGATCAAGACTTTCTAGATAATCAAGCAACTCTTTTGTATCATCATTGTATGTATAGGTTATCATAATTTTAGCCCTCACAACATAAAAAATGGTCTCATATTTTGTAAAATATCTAAGGTTTAGGTTAAAACAAAATTTTTGAATTTAAACTAAAATAATAGTTACCCAAGGAAAAATTAGGAAAACTAATTGAATATCTGCATAGTGCTCCAAACCAACTTTCCAATGCCTATTTATTTATGAAAATTGAACACAATATTCCCAAGTTATGTCCTTTCCATAAAATTTCTCTTTAGGACTTAAGAACGAAGGTGCATAGTTTGGGTATTGATCATTCACATGACTAGACACCTAAGACCAAGGATTGGTGGATGATGATGTCAACCTTGCATTTTGTTTATATTTTTGGAAATTATATTGTACCAATGTATGCATGATGCAATAAGAGGTATAGAGGAATATTGCTTGTTTATGACTACACAATAGTGGCATATGATGATATAGATCCATTTAGTTGTACAAAATTGTGACCTTTATTTTTACAAACCCACAAAAGAAAATCTCCTAAGTTTTTGGAATTGAAATGTAATACCCCTCATGTTGCTGATACTCTTTTGTGTTGGTTTTGTACTTGGTTTGTAATGGTGATTAGTTCACCAGATTGGTTGTGTGTGGATTCATAGTTTGGTTGGTTTGTTGCACTTGACATTACTTATGATGTTTGATGATACATTATGTGGTGATTATATTATTTGGCTATGCTATGGTTTTCTTTAATAATATATGTGATGATCTTGTGATTATATGTTGCTATGGTTTTTGATGTGTTTGCTAGTGAGTCTTGGTGAAAGGAAAAAGTGGCATCACTCGGTCGCGAGTGCCCTGCTACCCTGCGATTACCTTTCACGGTGTGTCTGCAATGGAGATTTACATGCTACTTGACGTTTGTTTCTATGCAAGATGTAGGTACTAGACACCAACTCCACCTACTTGACAGGTTTCAACATGTCCCATAAACCCAATGGGTATGATGTTGAAAAGGGAGTTGATAAGGAAGTGTCCCCGTCCCAAGTCTGTCACCTCGTTGCGAGTCTTACGATGTTGTGGTCTTGACCTTGTCCTTGTTTTAGTATTGGTTGTTGTTGATTATTTATTTATTTGTGGATAGTTGTTATTTAATTAATATTTATTTTATGTGTGATTAATTTTTTTTTTTTATCGATAAACATTGCAAGGGGCAGTACCCTATGTTGATTTCCAAAAAATTTACAGTAGAGATAGTGTGAAAATCTGGTAGGCCTTTTCTGTAATATTGACGACCAGATTTTCCAGTTTATAGTTCACATATACATGCCAAAAAATGGTTGCCAAAATAGTTGTAGGCAAACCATCAAAATATCAAAAAACCATGGTAAGATACCTCACACCCAGGACTGACACATAGTCTAAAGTTCCTGAACTAGGGAAAAGAACATTGCACTGCACATATATTCAAAAACCCATTCTGCATTGTTTCCAAACCTCAGATACCTTCCTCTTCATCGACGGCTTCACAGTGCTTCAGGTACGCCTTGCAGTTGGCGATTGTGAGGTAGTCAGGGCCACATTTGCTGAGTTGGGGCTTTCACTTTCTCTTCTGGGTCCCGTTGATCATTCTCCTACCACTCCTCGTCGTCACCCAGGTCTTAGTCCTGAACATCGTTGGTGTCAAAATCGTCCACCAGCTCCTCATCCTAACATACCTTCTAACCCAACCCCTTGGCAGATTTGTTGTAAGCTTTTCTGCCCTGAGGAGGAAGAAGATGCTCCTGTCCCTATCTGCCCAAAGTTTCTCAAAGCCTTCAGGGTCTATGGTGTGAATCAACAAAAATTTCATGACCTCACGGCCCCTCACACGCCACATATAATAGTTTTGTGGCATGGGAATGTTCCTGTCCTCATCCAAATTATCCAGCGCCGTGTCTATCTTAACTAGCCAAGTATGAACAAAAGTCATTTGGGTCAATTTCTTACCTAAAGCTTTGGAAACGCCCATGTGAAGAAGGACTGCAAGGAACATTGTCAGAACCTTTGTGTTGGCATGTGCTCTATGGTATGCATTCAGGAACTCTGGACCCAACACACGCTTAGTGGCCTCCAGAATGAGCAGATGAGAGGAGTGGAGAAGGCCTGATAGCTGCTTATGCATGATTTTCCCATGAAAGGCCTGCATTTGCTTGATTGTTTCTAAGGACAGTGGCGTTTCCATGGCCTTCTTTTCTTCACACCTTCTAGAAATTTCTACTCAATACGCATTTGGATCCTTTATGATATGGAGGAGGAAATTACAAATTTTAAAACAACTTGCATATTGGTGTATAAACACCAATGTACCTGCACTGCCATCAACTGTGTCGAATGTAACATCGGAAATGAGTAGTACTCAACACCCGAGTTTGAATTAATGTGAAAGCCAACGACCCTATGAAATAATCATTTTCATTTTTTATCTTTTTAGATAATGATTGCAACTACATCATAATGCTTGACGGGGATGACGTAGGAGTGACCTCAACATCCAAAGTTTAAGGGCCGCCAAAGTGACAACCAGTGCCGGATTATTATCCTAGTCAGAAATCCTTTTATTTCCTAACTAGCCTGAGCTGAGGCGATTTTTGCCAACTCATCTGCTTCAGAGTTTCCTTCTCTATATATGTGGCTAATTTTGAAGGCTACAAAGCCGTCAGACAAATATTTTATCTGTTGAAGCAAATGGTTTAATTTCCAATTTGGTGTGGAACCTTTACATATGGCGTTGATCGTAATGAGGGAATCGCCTTCTAGATGGATCTGATTGAACTTTAAGTCTCTTCCTATCTGCAAACCAATTGTTGTCAGTCTGAATTCAACCTCGTTGTTTGTGCATCTACCCAAGGAGACTAATTTCATTGCTAATACCTTGCCCTCAAAGTTTCGTGCAACACATCCAGCCCCACTCGGGCCAGGATTGCCTTGGGCAACGCCATCAAAATTGATTTTAATCTAGCCAGGATTGGGGGCTTGCCACATAGTTGTCTCTCTTGCTGCTTTTTTGGATTGAAGGGAGCTGTGTCCGCATATGGATGGGGGTTTCAAACCTAGGAAGTGCTTGATCAGAGAGTCATCCCAACTAGTGAAGGTTTTATGTTTGGCTTCCTTGCACCTAACAGCCTCATTAACCAGTTCTACTATTGCTCTTTTGATCTTGTCCCATAATCTGTCCTTGTTCAATTCCTAGCCTTAAAAAATTCTTCGGTTCCTTTCCTTCCACAGTTCTCAAATTACTACTGATGAGGATATTTTCCAGATGCTATTGAACACTGCTTTGCTGCTCTTTTGAGGCCACATTTTAAACCAAGTTGCAAGATCAAACGGAATTGGGCTTTGAAAGTTAAGCTTATTTCTTATGTGATTCAAATAGTCTGATGTGTATGGACAGGATAACAATAAGTGGTCTGCAGATTCCAAGTGGTTTTTGCAGAGGCAACATCTCCCTGGGCCTTGTATCCCAAATTTGGCCAATTTGTCTTTTGTGAGAATCTATTTTTGAACTGCCAGCCATGCAAAAAATCCTGCCTTAGGCAAACAGTTATTTCCCCAGAATAGTTTACTTGGCCAATCCTGGTGTGCTACCACTAATTCCTTGGCTTTGTATCCTAACTTCACTTTATAGGCTCCATCAGACGATCCACACCACCTGATCTAGTCTTTCCCATTAGATGGGACAAAAAACCTATCTTTGAGGAGTTTGGACAATGTTTCCTTCTGAGATTGAGGGGTGTTGAGGTTCTGAAGATCATGCCAAACCCAACTTATACTTTCAGTGTTATTAGTTTTCATACCATAATTGGCCACCTAGTTACCCCATAGTCTAGTTGTTTCCTCTTTTATCTCCTCGAGGCCCTGCATGTCGCAAATTGGGGCTTTCCCACCCCAAGAATCATGCCAAAAGGAGGCACTCACGCCATCCCAGATTTCCCAAGTGACATGATCAAATATAATGTCTCTACATTCTAGAATGAAATTCCATATAGCATAGCCTCTCGGGGGATTCAATACTGTGAGGATTCTGTTTGGATCCTCTAAGTCAAGATACTTCCTTGTCAAAACTCTAACCCATTTATGATTTCCTTTAGTATGGATGTCCCAAACTAATTTGGCACCCATGGCCTGATTCATAAGGGGAAGTTGGCGTAAACCAGCTCCACCAGCTTTCTTGGGGAGACAAATCTTATCCCAAGCCAGCAGAGGGAATTTATTTTGCTCCCCCACACCACTCTAGAAGAATGTCCTAAAAATTTGTGTGAGTGCATCTTCAGTAACTTTAGGAAGTTTAAGACAAGACATTGAATAGACGGGAATTGCTAACAGAACCGATTTAACTAGCAAGAGTCTACCTGCTGATGAGAGCCATTTACCTTTCCAAGTGCTCAACTTGTTCTTGCAACTACTAATTAGATTATCCCAATAACAGTTTTTGTTGATTCCTGTGAATAGTGGAATCCCCAAATAGCATCCTGGTAGGGAGGCAATTTTTAGATTTAGGATCCTTGCAATTTCCTTTTGAAGACTTGGTTGAGTATTTAGGAAGAAAATCTCTTATTTATCCCAGTTGATGTTTTTCCCTGATGCTTTGCAATAGGAATCTAGGAAATTTTTTTATCAATCTTGCTTCCCTCCTACTTGCTTCCCCCATTAGGATTGTGTCATCTGCAAACTGTAAGTCGGTTAAAGGTTCCATTCCATTTTCTACATGTATTCCTTTCCATTTACCCTCCTCTCTTAACCTTTGGATCCCCCTCCCCAACACTTCTGCCATGATTATGAACATAAACGGGGATAATGGATCTCCCTGCCTAAGACCCCTGGTTGAGGAGAAGAAGCCATTTGATGTGCCATTGACCAGAACCGAGAACTTTGGAGTGGAGATGCAACTACTGACCCAATTTACCCAATTTGGGATAAAACCAAATTCACCTAATACTTCCAAAAGAAATCTCCTATCTACCATATCGTATGCCTTGAGAATGTCTAGTTTTAGAAGCATGTAGGCTTCCTTGTTTTTCCTAGCAATGTGTATTGTTTCGTGTGCTATAATGATTCCTTCCACTATGGATTTTCTAGGAGCAAAGCCACTTTGTTCCTCAGAGATAACTTCCTTGAGCACCTACTTGAGTCTATTAGCAATTATCTTTGTTACCACTTTATATACTGTATTACATAGGGCTATAGGCCTAAAATCACTCATTGATTGGGGAGATTTCTTTTTAGGGATTAATGCCAGGAATGTATGATTTATAGCCCCTATCACTGTCATCTTCCTTCTAGATTCTTCCACAGTTGAACCAAGATCTTCACCAACTATATCCCAGAAGTATTGGAAGAAGCCCGTAGGGAAACCATCTGGACTTGGAGCCTTATCTGGGTTCATTTGAAATACTGCTTCCTTGACCTCTACTAGGGGAATTTTTTGAAAGAGAGCTTTGTTTTGGGATTCTGTAATGATGGGTGGGATTTCCTCTAGTAGATAATCCATGTCACTCCTATTAACCAGAGTCTCTTTGTTTAGTAGGGATTCAAAGAAACTTACTGCCTCCTTGTTAACTTCTGTAGTTGATTGAGTTGTATCACCATTGGCTTTTTTGATTTCTAGGATCCTCTTTATGTTGTTATTTTCCATTATTGATTTGTGGAAATTTTTTGTGTTTCTGTCCCCTTCATTGAGCCACACTTCCCTTGATATTTTGCGCCAATAACATTCTTCCCTCTTTAGAATTTCAGCCAGTTCTCCTTTCAAATTTTTTTCATTCTCAAAATCTACAACATCCATGCCTCTATCTATTACATGCTCATTGAGAGATTGGATATCTTGTTCTATTCTGGCTTTCTCTTGGAAGATGTTTTTGAAGTGACTTTTGTTCCACTCTTTCAACTTCACCTTTATATAACTCAGATTTTTGATTATTTTAAGAAGATCTGTTACCCCATTGAGATTTACTTCATTCCACCAAGTCTTAACTAGATCTGGAAGATTGTTATCTCTTAGCCACATATATTCAAATTTGAAAGGGCTTCCCTTTGGAGCTTCCATAGGGCCAAAGGAAAGTTGGACTGGGAAATGGTTCAAACCAATGAAGGGAAGGATTAGTGCTTCATGTGATCCCTTTAGCTCCCCCCAGTCCCCCCACAGCAAGAATTTTTCAAGTCTTTCTGCGATATTAGTGAAACCTTTCCTCCTATTGGACCAGGTACATATTCCATTTCTTGCTTGTATATCCAATAGAGCATTGTTGTCCAAGAACTCCTGAAAGTCTCTTTGGACAGCCGCAGTTCTTCTTGACCCCCTATTTTTCTGTGTTTTTTAGCATGGCATTGAAATCCCCTGCTATGATCCCTATCTTTGCACTTTTTCCTTCTATTGTTCTAGAAATACTGTCCCAAAGTCTCTTTTATCATTCAGTGGAGACTGGGCCATAAGCGTTAATGCAAAAGAAAGAAAAGTTTCTTCTGATGTCTTTAAGTCTAATTGTTTGCCAGTTCTCAGCTTCTGCCTCTACTACTCCTATCATTGTGAAGGGATTCCATATAACCCCTAGACCCCCAGAATCCCCTAAGGCCTCAAGAAGTTGACCATTCCATTGTTTCCATTTGTCCAATCTTCTGATACCTTCTTCCTTACTCCACTTTGTTTCTTGCAAAAGCACCACATCTGTATTTGATTGGTCAATTTGGCGCTTGACCATGCGCCATTTGTCAGGGGCGTTAATGCCCCTGACATTCCAGGTGATGATCCTCATTCTACCTAGGGAAGGATGCCCTCCTTCCCTAGTATCAGTTTCTTTTTCCCAAAGGCGTTGCTAGCCAGCACTAACTTTACTTTATTAGCTTTCCTTCCCCTACTTGATTTTAGCTTAATGTTAGGGTATTTCAGTTTTGATTCTGGCTATTGCAACTGTCTCAGTTCTAGTAGTTCTCCTTCTTCCGCCTCCTCCCATAGCTTGCATGCCTCATTTGATAATTGGTCCTCTTCCTCTTCATCAGATTGTTGGCACCTGTCTACAACTTCCGTCTGGGGAATAACAAAACTTGCTAGCACAGTTTGTGAGGTTGTTTGAGTTGGAGGAACAGATGGGGGAAGGGAACACCCACATTCAACACTACTGATAGATAATTCCTTCAATTTGTGTTGGATCACTTTCTGAAGAATATGGGTGTCGTCCATGAGCGCAATACGGGCTTGTTCAATCTGAATATTTTCTTTCTAAGGGTTTCTGACCTCCATGGCTGGGAGACTTAGTTGATCCATCAAAGGGAGATCCTTTTCTCTTGCAGTTGGCACGACCGATCCCAAGACGGGCCTATCCTCCACATTAGAATGCAATGTGTGGATCTTCGCAGGGCCTTTTTGTGTGGTATCAAGGATATTGTCTATTAGTGGCTTTTTTGAGGCGCTTTCTTGCAGTGTCTTCCTAAAAAGGTAGTTTTTTGACCCTAAACCTTCCCAGACTTCAATTTCTTGCTGCCAACTTCCAAATTTTGTTAGTATCTCAAGTTTTTTATATATCCCCACTCCCACATCTATTTCAACTAGAATGCAAGGTTCTGATCTGCCTACTCCATTAATGAAGTCTTCATCTACCCCAATACAGACTCCTAGGGCATCACCCAATTTGATCATAACTTCAAGGTTCCAAGATTATGTTGGTAGGTCAACTAGCTTAATCCAGGTCAGGATTTGGGTCACTTGGTGGTTCCATGGATCAAAGTTGGCTTGCCAGTTTGTGCAGTAAAACCAGTGTCCATTCATAAACAGAGGGTCCCCTTCTAGGATTGCCAATTTCAGGTTTAAATCAATACATTCTATCAAAAAAGAAGGAATTCGGGAGAGGTGTAACACATACCCGATCTGGATAATTGTTCATCCACCAGGCCTTGATCTCTTCATTCGAACTAGCTAGACCAATCCATTTAGAAAAAAGGGCATGGTCTAAAAGCCTCACTACCCTTTTCTCTATTAATTCTGCTGGCATTTGGAATAGTTTGTGGCCTCTAGGTCGCATTTTCATGCCTTGGAATGTTCGGGATTGATAGTCTTTGTGATTTATTTTCCTACGCAGAAGATCGCGGTCCCTCTTATTCATTCTTTTTCCAAATTCAAACTCCTCGCCCGAAGATTGAGCTGTCTTGGTGAAGGTGGTCCGCTTATAAGTGGTTGAGTTTTTCTTCTGCCATACTTTGTTGATTCGGTTCTGAAGATGCCCTTCATTCGATTTCCAATTGGTGGCTAGTAGTTTGCCATTTGCGTCCTCTTCCTGAAACCACCCACGCCTACTCCTAAGGTCTGGTTTTTTTGCTGAGTTCCAATTCACTCCTAGAGGGATTTGGTTTTGTTCTGGTGGACGATCCTGCCCGTTCTGACATTGACTCTATTTGTATTGAGGAAGACATTTGTCGACCCAACCTCCATTTTCAAAAACCCACTGTGGAATATGATCTGACTTTTGTGATTCTGTTGTGTTGCCCGCCTTTCCAAATGGCTCCACTCCTTCCACTAGATCTGAATCACCCCAGCGCCTACGCTAACCAACTGTAGATTTTCGCTCCTCTTCACTTGTCTGCTCCATTTCTTAATTCTCTCATAAATCAAGAATCATTTTATGTGTGATTAATTAATGTTATTTAGTTGATATAATTATTTGTAGGTAATTGTAGTTAAGTTAATTGATTAAATTTTCTTGATTGAGTGAATAGTTTAAATAAAAATATTAGATGCTATTATGTGAATTAGAATCTTAAATTTGCATAAGGTAAATGATATTAATTCTTGAATTTTTAAATTAATTAAATAGCATAAATTCTTTATTATTATCAAAAGAAAATAATTAAAAGTTAGTTAAATGATAATTAGAATAGTTACGTGAGTGAGTGAGAAATGAATGAAAAACTCTTGTTTAAAAAATATTCTTGGAGAGAATATTGGCCATAACTATGAAAGGCAAGAAGTCACTTCACGAAGGAAATTGGCTGAGAATTGTTTTGGTTTTTTTTGGGTTTCTAGTTAAAAGTTAGAAGAGGTTTCCAAGAATATATTTTTTGGGCTCATATTTTGCATCTTTCTGGAAGTGGAAATTTTGGAAAGGGCTTGGAAGTTGAACTTTGAAGGTGAAGCTTTTCTCAAACCCTCATTCCTTCAAGCTTCAAGAAAATAGGTTCCTTTACTGTTTATTTAGTTATCCTCTTGTTTTGAAAAGATTTCCTGTACAAATTTTATTCTGTACAAATTTTGTTAATTTTGTAAAAAGTTGAGAAATTGTTTGGACAAGAGGAAATGATTAGTTTGTAGAAGCTTTGTTTTAAAATTGGAAAGATTGATGGAAATTGTCGTGAACTAGTTAAAATCCTCTGTAGAAAAGTTTGTTAAAAGTTTCTTTGTAGAAAATTTTATTGACGACTTCTGAAGTTTTGTCGTGATTATTTTACTACCTCTGTAGAAAAATTTATAGTGAAATTAGAGAACCTCATAAAAGATTATTTTTAAAAACCTCCTGTTAAAATTGGGGAAAAACCCATATCCAAATTGTCAGTAGAAGAATAGGATTTTAATTTGTTTTTCCAAATTAGTTTGTTAGCTAGAAAAAAAATTGTAAACCCCTGTGGAAATTTCCTTTGCAATTTTTATAGAAAACTTCTATGTAAATAATTTATTTTCTATAGGAAAATCTTGCTAACATATGCCCAAATGATGCATTTGTATTAATTGTTTTATCTATGATATATATATATATATATATATATATATATATATATATTGAAAACATAGAGAATAAACACTAAGTTTACTAAAGCAATTAACATAACTAACATTTACAAGTTAAACACTGAAGTCCCTTGGGGTACACGAGGTGATATTACATAATCTATCCCATAACAAAGTTGATAAAAGTAATTATCAATTCTACTAACGTAACCCATTCATTCACATATCTTCATTTAAACATTTATTAAGGATAAACAATATGACAAGAATAAACCATATCGAAAACATACATGCATTCATAATAAATTGTACTTGGAAATATAAAGAACATATTTTCTCAGATATAACACAACATTAACGATATTTACAATTATAGTTCAAGAATGAATTACATAATGTGATTATACATTACATCAGTCTAGAGGTACATCTCATTGAGCAATTACTCAAGATTACATCATAAGTCTTCCCAACACATGGGGAAGTAACGAATCAATACACAGTATAGTAGAAGTACAAGTATACATCTAGAAACATATAAACTATGGATCAAACTATCTCTGCAAAACTCTACACTAAAAGGTACAACTGCAAGACAGGGAACCCAACGGGGTGCATAGCACGTTCCACTCGACTAGCCCCGTGTTAGGAGTAAATAAGGAAGGGTCCCCAACCAAGAACATCCAAACATATACATAAGACTAAACTCCCAAGCATGTAAAGAAAGAGCACACATAAAGGGAACATAACATCAAAAGACCACTTCCAGAGGTTAGCTACAATAACAACTCAAGGGAAAACTAGAGGAGAGTGCCATCGCACAGTCCTACATGGGTAATCCTGACTACCTATCTCTAGGCACTGACCCCCATCTATGGTTATCCTGACAGCCTCTCTAGGCACCGACCCCATAGGGTGACTCGTGCGGAATCGTTAACCTCTCGTGGAGACGAGGCAATGATCTTGCCAACCACGACCTTCTCAGCCCACCTTTAGTTTGCAAAAGCACTAACACGTGGATGAGGCATCCACAATTATCTTGTTAATGTTTAACTACCCACCCCCTAATTAATTAATTAAGGTTATTACTTATTACTCTAACTCTAACATGGGTTATCTTGATAGCCCCTTTGTGTGCCGACGTCCACGTAGAGCCACTCTCCCTAGAAACCCAAAACATATCAACAAATTCCAAGGGGTTGTACCAACAAGAACATTAAACCACAAAATAGGAAAAACCATCCTACCAAAGATCATATAAATCAACTCCCATAAAAACGGTACAACCCAAATGTAAACCCAAGATCACAACTATAGTCAAAATAGGGACAAGTATCAAATTAAAAGATCATAATTACTACATCATTTTCCCATACCTATGGAAGTCCCTAACAAGCAACTTAAGCTCTTATAGGAGAATATGCTAATATAAGAGTTTTTCCCACAAACCATAACCCAAACAAGCAAAAATCATACTTGACTCAACAATAATTCAACAACACAATTTTGTCAAAGAAAATAAATAATTGATTCACCCAAAAACATTCATCTTAATTTAATAAATAATGCTTATTTTTAATTAAACTAATCACCTCATAAAATCAACTTGCTATTTAATCCATCATCCAAATTTTCACTACATCAACATATATAAAAATATATTTTCATATTTATATATATACATATATATGTGTGTCTATACATACAATTACACACACACACACACACACATATATATATATTAATAAAAATCATACATTATAATTAACATGATACAATTAATCATATACTCACTGCATATTTCACACCCATATACACATATCTATATGCCACAAGATGCTCTCTGATGCGAGCTACCTATTGTTCCATGTCCTGAAGCATTTTGGGACCTAGGAGAACTCTGTCCTCAAGACAGTCCCAACTTAATGGGGTCTTGCAGGGATGACCATATAGCACCTGAAAGGGAGCCATACCAATCAAGCTATGATATCCATTGTTGTAGGAAAACTCCACCAGATGCAAATAATCCTCCCAATGTGACTGTTGATCCATCACGTACACATGAAGAATGTCCTCAAGAACCTGATTAACTCTCATGTATGACCATCTATTTTAGGATGGTAAGTAGAACTAAAGTTCAGTTGTGTTCCTCAAGGATGCTGCAATGATGTCCACAATGCAGATGTGAACACTAGATCTCTGTTGGAAATTATTCTCTGTGGAATACCATGCAGATGAACAATATCTTCCATGCAGATTCTAGCTACAAAAGAAGCAATGTAAGATGATCAGACGGGGGAGAAGTGTGCCACTTTGGTCAATCTGTCAACTGTGACCATGATAGCATCATGCCGTCAAGAAGTCATAGGAAATCCCATAGTAAAATCTACATAAATTATGTCCCACTTCCATTCCGGAATGAGATGAGGCTGTAAAAGGCCTATGGGATGCTGATGTTCTACCTTGACTCTTTGACATTCCAAACATATAGCCACCAAATCTGCAATATCCCTCTTCATGCCAGCCCAAAAGTATAGTGTACGAAGATCTACATACATTTTCTTAACTCCTGGGTGAGTAGAGTAGGGAGTTCGATGTGCCTCAGTCATAATTAGAGTTTGAAGACCCTCAACAGAAGGCACATAGATGTGACCCAAATACCTCAAAAGACCATCCAACTCCAGAGAGTACCCTACAAACTTTCCTTCTAAAGCTATGCCAAATTCAATTTCTAACTTCACTTCCTAATACCAACTCTCTGTGGGAAGCGCTGCTAGAACTTGACTCCTCAAATCCACCTCGAGGGTTACTGCAAAAATCTCATGTCTCCACCGACTTAAAGCATCCACCACTACATTTTCCTTGCCCTAAACATACTTGACCTCAAAGTTATATTCGCAGAGGAATTCCATCGATGTCCTCTGCCTGGCATTCAAGTTCGGCCGTGTAAAAATGTATTGCAAACTGCAATGATTGCTATGAAGCTCGAACCTATGACCCAATAAGAAGTGTCTCTATCTCACAAGGGCATGAACCACTACAACTAACTCCAAGTCATGCGTGGGGTAATTTAGCTCATGATCCTTGAGCTTATAGGATTCATATGCAATTACACATCCTTCTTGCATCAAAAAGACTCCTAAGCCCTCAAGGGAAGCATCGGTGCACACCACGAAATCCCCAGTAGGATTAGGAACCACTAGTATGGGTGCACTAGTCAGCCTGTCCTTAAGAGTCTCGAATGTTGACTAGCACTGATCTGACCAAATGAACTTGTTCCCTTTTCTCTGAAGGGAAGTGATGGGATACACGATCCTTGAAAATCCCTGTATAAACTGCCGATAATAGCCCGCTAACACCATAAAACTGTGAATCTATGGAACATTCTTGGGTGTTGGACAATCAACAATAGCCTGGATCTTTGATGGATCCACTGTGATACTTGCACCTGAGATTACGTGCCCCAAGTATTTCACTTCAATTTTGTAGAACTCACACTTAGCCAAATTAGCAAACAATTGATTGTCCCTTAAGCATTGTAATACCTACCTCAGATGTTCCTCATGCTCCTCCATTGATTTAGAGTAAACCAAGATGTCATCAAGAAACACCAACAAAAACCTATCCAAATAGGTTTGGAAGACTCCATTCATCAGGCTCATAAAAACTAATGGTGCATTTGTTAACCCGAATGACATAACAGTGAATTCACAATGCTTGTAACGAGTGCGGAAAGTAGTTTTATGAATATCAGCTTCGGCTATTCGCAATTGATGATAGCCAGACTTAAGATCAATATTGGAGAAAACCTGACCTCCTTTTATTTGATCGAACAAGTCATAAATTCTCTGCAAAGGATACCGATTCTTGATCGTCACTTTGTTGAGCTTCCTGTAATCAATACATAATCGGAGCGAACCATCTTTTTTCACAAACATAACTGGTGCTCCCCAAGGGGAAACATTAGGACAGATGATTTTTTTTCTAAAAGTTCCTCTAGTTGCAAACCAATCTCCTATAATTCTTGTGTTGTCATCTGGTATGGAGCCCGAGATATAGGCTCAGCTCCAGGGACAAGATTGATTCTGAAGTTGATGTCACGCTTTGGTGGCATCCCTAGAATTTCACTTGGAAAAACATCATAATATTCCTTAAGAAGGGGATAATCATCCAATGAGATTTCTTGACTCTCTTCAGAGTCCAAATCATTAACAGACACTGCAAATAGCTGACAAACCTATCTAAAGCACCTTTTTAATTGCATAGCTGAGATTAAATGTAGTGAGATAGGTCTTTGAATGCCAATGATCTCAACCTCATTACCCACATCATCAACATAATGCACAACCTTACACCGACAATCAATTATGGCACGATGGGCACTCAACCAATCCATACCTAGAACCACATCATATGAACCAAGAGGTAGGATTCAGAGATCCACCGTAGTCATGAGTGACTCAATTTGCAAATTACAACCTTGAAACTAGTGACTCAACTGCTACCTTTGCCTCGAAGGCCAATTCGACCTGCCACTTAACACCTTGCCTTGCTGCCACCAGTCTACAACACTCTACTACTAAAGGAGAAATGAATGAATCTGATGCTTCAGAATCAAAGAGAATGGAAATGCTAGTGCCATACAATGCACCTGATGTCTCAACTACAGTGCCCTGATGTTCAGCTTGGTGATTGTCCACTTCTACAAATACCCAATGTGCTCTACCTGCATCGCCCACTGTCGGCTTAGAAGTAGCTGGTCTTTGACTAAAACCTATAGTGCTCCTCTATGGACACTATCTAGCAATATGTCCATGTTTCCCACAAGAGAAACAACCTGTGCCTTGTCCAAAACCTATAACACCAGACAATGCACTCGACTACTGAAAACTACCATGAGAAGGTGCCGACTATGTGCTTTATGCAAACTGCTCAAAATGATCCTGTCTAATTTGTTGTCAGCTTTGGTTCTTCCTACTCTGAGATTTGTCTCCCTGCTGAGACTGTGATTTGTTTTGTTTGGGATGTGACTGCTACTGCTATTGCAGACCACCCTTAGAGGGTGCCCGAATATTCCTGGAAGACCCTACAGCTTGAGGTTGTCCACCTTTATAACCAAAACTTGATGTTGGGGCACTACCAATCTGAACTCTTGTGTGACCTCCCAATGCCATTGTTAAATTTTCTTCTACCAAACGAGCCTTCTCAATAGCTACTTCCATTGTCTTCAGCTCGAAGACTCCAACTCCACCACTGATTTAGGCATTTAAGCCCCTGAAAAAATGCTGCACAAGCATTGCCTCATCATTATTGATCCCTGCATACTGCTTGAGCTCATAAAAATGATGCTTGTATTGCTCCTCAAACATTGCCATCTGTCTTAACTCATGGAATTCATCTGCTCCATGCTACCTCTAGTGATCAGAAAGGAAACAGACCCTGAATCTCTCCATAAACAATTCCCAAGTCACCATGTTGATGTCAATATGTAATTTTTGTTCTTCTAGCCGCCACCAAGTTGACGTGAAGCCTCTGAGGTGCATGATGGAACACCTAGCCCTAACATTACTACCATAGGGATGCATAGAAAATCATCTATCCAGATCGATCAGCCAAGTCTCTGCCTCAAGACCCCCACCAAAACCATCAAATGTGGGAGGTCGTGTTCTCAACAAGTCTCTCATGTGACCTGCCACTACTGCATCATGTTCAGCTGTTATTTCCCCATGTCTAGGAGATCTCTCCCTTTCCCTTTCTAACCTCTTTTCTTCCACTTGCCTAGGGCCTAAACGACCTAGTATCTCCTCCAGTAAATGCTGCAACTGACCATCTAAACCTGGTTGTACTAGATTCTGACCACCACCTGTCGGATTGCTTTGGGAACTCTGTTGTTCCTCACGCTTTGAACCATGGGAACTCGATGGTGATGGAATTTGGCGGTTGGCTCCATGGCCACCACCTTGACCTCTTCCTCAGCCACGACCTCTACCCTGAGGCATGCTCTTGCACAACAATTGGGGTTATGTGAGATCAAGAGTTAATGGAAAGGTTGCCTAGTGGACTCAAACTACCCAAAGTACCTAGCGTTAGCAAACTTGGCTCTAATACCAAGTTATAACGCCTCATCACACTGTAGTAAGCCCAGATGGCTTGACTCACTAATTGTTTTCAATTTACTAATATAATTTTCCTGATCTGATGTTTTTTGTTTGTTTTGATTATTTTTTTGTGTTTTTGTGATGTAATGGGATGAAGGATAAAATGCTGATTGAAATAAAAATTGAATAGCTATTACATATTAACATGCAGATGCAAAATATCAAACTTTATTTCACCAAAACAACTCTAACAATCTTTATTTATCATAAGAATGTTATTCTTTATCATGCAAACTCTATATACAAAATTTATAAGAAATTGGTAGTTCGCTTGAAACCCTTGGTCTGATTTTATGTTGCAACTGATAATGCACTTTTCCCCAATATTTTTGCTTGCTTCTTAAAAGTCCAACCTGGTCAACCCCTAAACCACAAGAAATTAGCTTCAAAGTTGGGCGATTTGTCTCCAAGGGAAGGACATCTTTTTCCCAGGCTGTACGACTTTACCAATGATGAATATTCTTTGATTTTTTATCCTTTTTGGTCTCTATTTGATGAGATACATCTGCTATTTGAAGAAGAATATCTGACTTAAGATCTGATACAATAATCTTCTAATAATCTCAAGAAATTTCCCTCCAATTTGCTCAAATGGACTTTTGAGTAAAGCCCTCTCAATGGCCAAAATTCAGTGGGTCTTTCACCACTTCAAATTAGCTCCCAATTGAAGATTTTAACATTTTCCCATGGTGTTCACAATCTGAAACCCCAACTTCAGGTGTTGAAACTTAGCCAAATGCAAAATCAAGTCTTCATAATGAGAAGTCGATTTTGCAAGTGAAGTTTATATACTTCCTCTCAAAGTTTGATTTCTTCATGTGGCCTTTTTGGTCATTTAAAATAATATAAACTTCACTTTTAAGTAATAGTTTGACTTTGGCACAATAAAATAATATTAAATCACTTAATGAGGGTAATTGCTTCATGTACTTTAAGTGGCCCCCTTTTTTATAAAGTTAATAAATAGCTTTATAATAGGCTCTTATGAATTAAAATATCATTAATGCTATTCCCCCATTAATAACTCATCAAATAAGCCATAAATAATCATGCCACCCAAAATGATGCCAAAGTCAAGAGTCTAGGTGCCCTCCCAAAAATGACATATCTATAAATATCACTTACTATAAATAGTAAGTGTCTAAAACTGAGCCAATAAGCAAATGTAGATGCTAGAACCTAAACCCACGGAAACCATTGCCATGTGTAATGTCCCAAAAGTTGGGGAAACTGTCCAGATGGACCCTCTAAACACATTGCTAGCTCATGAGGGTCAAGTGATGAGCTAACTCCTGGTCACCTGATATTGACTAAGGTGGGTACATTACACGCACAAACCCCAAAGGACAACTAAAAACACAACAATTTTTTTTTGAAAACATAGAGAATAAACACTAAGTTTACTAAAGCAATTAACATAACTAATGTTTACAAGTTAAACACTTAAGTCCCTTGGGGTACATGAGGTGACATTACGTAATCTATCCCATAACAAAGTTGATAAAAGTAATTATCAATTCTACTAACGTAACCCATTCATTCACATATCTTCATTTAAACATTTATTAAGGATAAACAATATGACAAGAATAAACAATATATAAACCATACATGCATTCATAAAAAAATGTACTTGGAAATATAAAGAACATATTTTCCCAGATATAACACAACATTAATGATATTTACAATTATGGTTCAAGAATGAATTACATAATGTGATTATACATTACATTAGTCTACAGGTACATCTCATTGAGAAATTACTCAAGATTACATCATAAGTCTTCCCAACACATGGGGAAGTAACGAATTAGTACATAGTATAGCAGAAGTACAAGTATACATATGGAAGCATATAAACTCTAGATTAGGCTATCTCTACAAAATTCTACACTGAAAGGTACAACTATAAGACAGGGAACCCAACGGGGTGTGTAGCACATTCCACTCGACCACCCCCGTGCTAGGAGTAAATAAGGAAGGGTCCCTGAACAAGAACATCCAAACATATACACAAGACTAAAATCCAAAGCATGTAAAGCAAGAGCACACATAAAGGGAACATAACATCAAAAGACCACTTCTAGAGGTTAGCTACAATAACAACTCAAGGGAAAACTAGAGGAGAGTGTCATCGCACAGTCCTACATGGGTTATCCTGACTACCTTTCTCTAGGTGGCGACCCCCATCTATGGTTATCCTGACAGCCTCTCTAGGCACCGACCCCATAGGGTGACTTGTGCGGAATCGTTAACCTCTCGTGGAGACGAGGCAACGATCTTGCCAACCATGGCCTTCTCAGCCCACCTTTAGTCTGCAAAAGCACTAACAGGTGGACGAGGCATCCAAAATTATATTGTTAATGTTTAACTACCCACCCCCTAATTAATTAATTAAGGTTATCACTTATTACTCTAACTCTAACGTGGGTTATCTTGACAGCCCCTTTACTCGACGGGGCATTACATGAAACCTATCACGCCCTATATGGATTTAAAAATTTTAGTCCTTTTGAGCACAATTGTGAGGTTAGTTTTGCAGCAAGATGCACCATACTTTAAAATATCTTGGCTAAAAATCTCTAAAAGAGGGAAGGGGAAAATATTTATTTGGAGCTCTAATATCATTTAAGAGTTGTTGATCAACCCCATGGTAACCTAAGGATCATTTATAACCAAAATAACCTTCCACATAAAAAGGAAGCAATAAAAATGTTATGAAGCCTAAAATTCATTAGATGAAAAATAAAACTGGTACAATATGTAATGAAGAAACCCTCTTTATAAAGAGAATGCTAAAACTCTATGACATACTAAGATCATGACAAGTGTTTTAACAAACTATGATATATGACACACAAAAATGACCTAAATAAGCTTAAGTATGTAACTATGGATAAGACCTAATAGAAAACTAATTAGGTAGTATATCACATTTACATCAGCAAACATAACTTCTCTAAGTGAGTATATTGTGTCTTATAATTTAACAATATATGACTAATGCAATAAATGACATGTTTTTTTCTATTTTCATAATTTATGCTAATAAACCACCAATCATTAAATTTATAGTTAAAATATATAATGACAATGGATGACTAGGAATAATGTGCATATGTACTAGAGGATTCATGAAGTATTGGTCATATCTTCAAGAGCCTTTTTGACAATATTCTTTCCATTCAAATTTAGCATCTTTCTATAAATGCTCAATGAAAGACAAAGTGTGATTATCTTACTCTAAAATAAAGTGCTTAATAGCCTATAACTTACCTTGTAAATTGTAAAGTTGTGTGAGACTACAAGGTGGCGACATCTTAACTATAATATCAAAAATTTTCATTCTTTCTCAATACAATAAAGTACAATAATTTTCCACTATATATATGCAAAATATTAATTTATTTGGGTTGAACTAAATTTGATATTATCACAATCATTCAAAAATAGTCCTTAAATCTTCAATATGATCAATTATTTTCTTAGACTTGGCCAAAATCTTATCTACCTCATTCTCTAAAATATTATACATTCAATCATAGAAAATGATTATCATGGTCTATTAACAACTATCATTACCCTTTTTTTTTTGTCTAAAATACATGGCCACATAACAAAATGAGCCCCATAAAATGTAATAAACATAATCATATGTTGATATTGGGGATTTATAATAATTTGATTATATCTCATGTCCATCAGCATAATGCAAATCCATATAAATATTAAGTAGCATAAAATAATATTTAGGGGATGTGTTATTAAGATCTAAAAAAAATGTGCAAATGTGAATCCTCAAATTAGGTTTGGTTACAACTATTTTATTGGAAATCAATGGAGAACAATAAATAGGTATAAATAAGCCCACTTTTAATAATTTCTCAATCTTTTCTTTGACAAATAAAATAATATGTCTATGTGAATTAGGTAGGGCATGTACTACAATAGTGGGAAAGATGAAGTCATGGAAGGAACTTGACACCCCTAATCAGTGTCACAATTGAAACATAAGTTAGGAAGGTCTAGAGTTAAACATCTCATTAAAATCAAGGGAGGACGGAGGAACATCAAAATAATTAACGTTATAAAAAGGCATGGATGGCTTCCTAGGGAATTGGCAATAAAAAGATAAAGCAATGAAGCACAAGTGAACATTAATTTAGGCCATATATAATGATATAATAACAAGTAAACATCTAAGAACATATCATGAATAAACCAATATCATAAAAATGTATATGACAAATACACATTAAAGAATATACATGTGTAAACATTATAAAACTCATCAAAGTTAGAGTTTTAAAACATATGTGCATCATGAAAATCATACCAAATAATGAACCCTATACAAGATATGATACAAATAGTAAGCTTGGAAATGCAACCATTGTCTTTGACATCATCGTGAGAGAAAGAGGAATAGTCACCATGAACAAACATAGAAGGATCTATTAAAAAGTTTATATCTAATGTAAAATTATCATATAAAAAATGATCATATTTGAAAATTAAAATTAGAAATTAAACCCCTAAAGCTAAAACCCTATGGGGTGTAGTTCATTTGGGTTCACTAGATTATACATGGAAATGGTTCCTACATACATACATACATACATATGACTAATTATGTTATAGAAATATGTTCAATAAACGTGCACAAAAATAAATAAAATAAATAAATGTACTTAGCTTACATTTGATGTTGATTATCTTGTGATGTCTCCAAATGTTTTGACACTATAGTAGTACCTTGAGATCAGTTGACAACTACTTTGAACTAATAAATCTACACTTTGATGCTTAAAGTCATTTTTGCACCCATGGATTTGATCTTTAATATGCAAAATCAATCATATTTAGTGAATTTGATTTAACAAATTTGAACTTCAAATTCACTTTCACCTAAAAATCTAAACATGTAATAAATGATTGGCAATACTATCAAACACCTTTTGAAGTTTGTTTGTTAAGTGAGGATCTTCTTCTAACCATAGATTTAATTTAGTAATTTTGGGAATAATGATTGAAGACATAACACATAATCATGTAATAAGCCTAATTGTTATAAATGTTAATGCCATACTAATGCAATGCCCTTCTAATGATAATGGAATATGTAAAGAAGCTAACTAATAATGAGTCCTAGATCTTGGATGTGTGTTTGATGGTTTCATAATGAATTAGAGTTTGTCCTTATATACAACACCCTAGTGCACAAATTTGAATGTTTTTCACTCAAGTCAAGAGTAACAAAGGGGTCGAATCTATAATGTAGATTTGACTTGTAAATTTGATCTAGGTAGAAGAACAAGTAAAATCGAAAAGAAGTCTAAACTCTTAGAATGTGTGAAAATAAGATGAAATTAAGTTCAATTAATACTATCTATACATTAATCATTACATTGAGAACAAACCCATAAACAAAATTCAAAATAAAAGACAAATAATACAAGATATGCATTATTCATCCAACAAATTTAATATTACACTAAATTTTATTAGTCCAACTAAACTCATATATATACTATTTTTTTAATATTTCATTGAAAACTTTGATTAAGCTCCTAAATATATAAGCTAAGCTAACTTACAACTTAACTACACTAACATGACCTACTAGCTTTCTTTATATATTTCTAGAAGCTCTCCATGCCTTGATGTTTGTTCTGACCAAAAATGTCGTTAAAGAAGCTCTATAGGAGGGCAAAATGATCGAATCCCAGAGAAAGCAACTTACCACGAAGTGGCCTCTGATCTGCGGGCGGAACAGCAGAACGAATTAATTATACACACACCCGCCGGTCCCGATGGATTGAATGGAAAAATAGGAAGAAGAATCACGTAAAAATTAATATTTTATACCAGAGCAAATACCTCAAGTCTCTCCACCATGGTGCTGCGCAAAGGGCACTCAGTGCATTGCAAAGCTGAAACGAAAATTACAGTAACAACAAATTCCTTACCACGGTTTGAAGAACCTAACAATTGGTTGAATTGATCAGAGGCATCGTTGCAAAAGGGTTTTTGATAAACTGAAAAAAAAAAAGGTGCATAAATCTGTGTCAAGAGAGGGTTTGTACATAGAAACTGCGGAAAGCGTTCAAATCATCAAAATGCTGGGTGGGCTGTATGGGGATTTACCCCCACCTTCTTCGGCCTCCATTGACGAAGATGCCGCCAATGCCAGTGCTGCAGCCAGTGCCGCCAGTTCAATGTGGTCGAGCAGCGCAAAAATGGCGCCGCCCACTCTGCGCAAGCCCCCGGCGCTCTTTGCTTCCCCTCAGTCGATACTCAGAAATCAGCAGCCCACGGTCACGGGGGCTAAATCAAAGGGTGCTGCGGCAGCCGCTTCTTTTCCGCCTAGGGTCACATACGCTGAGCCTGTGGGGGTTGATGTGAAGGAAGCCCCCTTTCAGCCTGCTTTGGTGGGGGTGACTTCTAGTGTTATGGAGGAGTATGACCCTGCACGGCCTAATGATTATGAGGAGTATAGGAGGGAGCGGAGGAGAAGGGCTATGGAGGCGGAGATGAGAAGGGAATTAGAGCGGCGACGACAAGAGGATGAGGAAAGGGAGCGCGAATTGGCCGCGTTGCGGGAATTGGAGGAGGCCAATGCCATTGCCTCCTCCAATTCCACTGTCACTGCTGCTAGTTCTGCAGCAGAGAAGGAGGCTGCTCTCAACATCAGTGGCGAGGAAGCCTGGAAGCGGAGGGCACCAATGAGTAGCAGTGCTGCTCCTCCCAGGTCTCCTTCTCCCCCGCCCGGTGGTGGGGATGGAGGATTTAGTATTGGGAAGTCAGCAACGGGTGGGCTGGGTGTTGGAGCCGGTGGGCAGATGACTGCTGCACAGAGGATGATGGCTAGGATGGGGTGGAAGGAGGGGCAGGGATTAGGGAAACAGGAACAGGGGATTACCACACCCTTGATGGCGAGGAAGACAGATAAGAGAGCTGGGGTTATTGTCAATGCTAGCGAATCCAACAGGCCAGAGAAGAAGATTAAGAGTGTCAATATTACAGCTCCACCTACAAGGGTTTTGCTTCTCAGAAACATGGTATGTACATTTTTTATAATCTAGATGTTTTTTCTGTGTCTCCCCGGGGAAATGTGGAAGGATTTGTTCTGTCAACCTGGAGATGGGTTTTGAGGATTTTCTCGAATGTATGCACGTTTTTCCATTGGATCAAGCAAGCAGGAATACCTTGGACCAAAAGCAGTTTGGACGAAACAATTAACATGTAGAATTTTTCTCAGGCTAATGTTTCAAAGCTTGTAGAACATTTTTAATTAGGGTTAGTAATACGCCAATTCCAACCTTGATTTTTTTTTCTCAGGAACATGGCATATAAACTTTTCTTTTCGTGATTTATGCCTATAGAGCCTCTGCAATTCAACATTATTAGATATCAAAATTTTGAAGTTAACTGTATAGAGTATTGACACTCAAGTAACTCTAATACCGTGTCACTCATGAGTAGTGATTCACAAGATTTCGTTTCTCATGATTTTGAAGTGCAGTTTATTGTATTACGCTTTCAATTGGATTGAATTTAACACACCAAATTGGATAATCTAAGCCCTTAACTTAACCCTAGGATGCATACAAAATGATTATTTATTGTTTGTATTTATGAGGAATAATCGCTAAAGGAAATCACTTTTTTAATTTATTGTGAAGATGGCCTTCAAGGGCTTTTTATAGTTTGATTGAATTGTTCTCAGAATATGGTGTTCAAGTTTTGGGTGATGAGATTTTGAATTGAATTTGTTATCTATTTTCTCTTTCCTATAAAGCCATGTCTAATTCCCTGCTATTAATTACAAAACCTCGTAATGCCTACAAGAGTACAGGAAAACTCATAATGCTATGTAAAAATATGTCACAGTACCTACCATTCGAAGCAAAAGCACAAGATGTGCAAAATGCAATACATAAAGCTGACACAGATCTGATATTCACCATTTGAAACAAAACCCTCAAATGCCCAGAGGATTTATGACGTAGCTTGTATACTTCTTGTAACGGACATCAGAAGCAGATGACGATGATGATATTATGGATAATATTGTGACATAAATACATGATGGATGGTTTTGTTTTGTTACTTCTTAATATGGGTTAAAGGGTGTAACCATGTTGATTTGTGCTCGGAATAGAATTGATTCTGCTGTCCCTTCACATACTAAATCTTATGAAGCCATACAACTTTTATAACTTTGATATCCATTATCAGATATAGAAGCCATCTTCCATGATTACATACAATAGAATTCACTTCCCTCGGGGCCTCAGGAACCCACAATATAAAAATTGATAACTCACAATATAAAAATTGGTCCATTTCAAGATTCTAGATTATAACAATAATGTACAAGCACGGCTTATCACAAATATGTATGATCTTCTTTACATCTAGACCATTTAGTGGTACTTTTATTGATGTTATTTCTGAGGCATTCTCTGCTGGGTTATGCTTACTGGATCTGTATCTATACATAAAAGCACTTTTAATTTGCAATGCAATACTTACAATGTTAGTCATACTAGTCATGTGCCAAAATCTTGAAGCTAACTTTTGAATATTTGTTTGGAAAATTTGAGGCTTTTTAAGGGGCTAAATGCTTGCATAATTTGATGCCATATAAATCTTACATACTTTACAGAATGTGATATTGATGCCATGAATTTTGGATGTAGGTTGGGCCAGGAGAGGTGGATGATGAACTGGAAGAAGAAGTTGCCTCAGAGTGTGCTAAGTATGGAACAGTTACACGTGTTCTAATCTTTGAAATCACTGAACCTGATTTCCCAACTGATGAAGCTGTCAGAATATTTGTGCAATTTGAACGTTCTGAGCAAACAACTAAAGCTCTCATTGATCTTGATGGACGATTTTTTGGTGGACGGGTGGTTCATGCAACCTTCTATGATGAAGACAGGTTTAGCAAAAATGAATTAGCACCTGCACCAGGAGAGGTGCCTTCATACCCTGCTTTAAAATAGTGAAATATTTAAGCTTATTTAACTGACCTATTACTTATGCTTCCTCTCCTATGGACGGAAAACTAGGATGTTCCAGTTACAATTGGAATAGAATGAGAAGTAGCTTATGACTTGTGCACCATACTTGGTTTATCAAGTTTCAATGTTTCTTGTGTATGCTTTACATTTTTGAGGACATGTGAGGTTGTGAAGATGCATTTGGTATTCTTTTCGGGGGACTTACAATATCAGCAAATTATGATGAAGCTGTTCAAGAAACTTGCAGATTAAGAAATTCATGTTCTTCTCCAATTAAGATGAGATTGATAGTTTAAAATTTAGGTTTCAATCATCATAGTATTTTTTCTGATATCTTTGGTAGAAATGTTGGCCAAAGGGATTTGTATGTACTGCAAGATAATCCTCTAGATAGATGTCTGCTAAAGTCCACAACCATCTTATTCAAGTCTGCCTTTTAGCATTTGAATTTTACTCAAGTATTGCAATGATGTCTTTCTCCCTTCTAATGATGTAAATTCATATCTGTGGATAAAATGGAGAGAGGTTTCAAATTTAGGATGCAATCTAAATTTGCAGAGAAGAGAGATGTCTTTTATCATAATTTCTAGTGTTTGCTAATAAATTTCACTTTACATTGATATAGGCTTGACAGATTCAAGAGAAGAGCTCCATATGCAGATCTCTCAAGCATTCCCGTGCATTGATAGAACTTTTCTTTCTTACCATCCTAGATTATGAAAAGGACAATTCTGTACTTGCGATCAAGCTCCCGTATCCTCCTTGTTAAGGAAAACTTGCACATGTTCACACAATATATAAGGCCAGTAGTGCCTAAGCATCTGAAACTCTGGTCTTCGTTTATTATACTCTGATGATTTATTCTTGTCAAGAGACTACAATAGTTGGAATTTAAGAGCGAGAATCAAACATCTTTGCTGGTCTTGATTTGTACAAAATTTACTAAACACCAATAGAAATAAAGTTGTTCTGCAACTGGTGGTTTCTGGCAATCAAATTAGGGAGTTGCAAATCTGGTGATCAGTTGTCAAAAGAGTTTAGAATGGGTGATTATCCATATACATTCCACAATTATTTGTTTGTTTAGGTGTTGGTCTGAATGAATTGTATTGGGTATCATAATGGTAATTTTGACCTTCCTTACGAAGAACAAGAATGGGCGATGATTCACTTGTATTTCAAGACGATTTGTTTGTTTGGATCTTGTTCTAAATGAACTGTAGAGATAGGAGAATTTTTTGCCTTTATGCAGAGCCACTGCATAACCCTAAAGAGTAATGGATGGCAAATAAACTCTAATGTGAGCTTTTTTTATATTGCTTTTACATTTTAGGTCTAAACTTTTTTTGGAATGGGAAAACAAAAGTTGTCTCTTTATGAAGGGTTGAATCATTGCAGTCATTAGTTCTAAACGTATAATTTTTTTAATAATTATGAAGTCCTATGCAGGGGAACAATGTGCTGGGCTGTTCTGTAGTGAGCGAATAAACTTATTGTCATGTTTTGTCTTGATACATCAATCTATACTCTAGACTAAACTTATCGTAATTGTATCGAGATAAAGAAGAGTTTGTTTGCTCCCATTCGATGAATGAAATGATGTTTTCCATATAAGTGAGGTGTATATTTTATCTTAATATATCAATCTAGCACTTCACTAAACTTTGCTGTGACTGTAACAAGATAAAGAAGAGTTTGTTCCCTCACTAACTGATGAATGGAAGAAAGGATGTTTTCCATATTGCTAAGGTGTGTGTGTTACCTCAAAAATGATGTTTACCATATTATCTAGGTGTATATTTTAATTTAATTAATCATTCTATATGCTACACTAAACATTGGTGTAAATGTGTCCAAATAAAGATTTAGTTTGTTCCCTCTCCATTTGTTGTTTTCCATATTGTTGAGGTGTATATCTTGCACTAATTTAGTGCTACACCAATTTCACCCTTCATTAAATCTAGAGCTATATACACCTATCCATTGAATATATTTCTTAGCTGCTTGTCTAATTCCCAATTATTTTCATCCATAAACTCAATTAATTACATCCATTGCATATATTTCTTAGCTTGTCATTTAATTCCCAATTAATTACATCTATAACTCAATTACTAATTTGGGATAGTTTATGCTTGTGTGCATTATATAGGAGTTAGCCTAGCTTACATCAGAATAGTTTATTTTCCTCTACATTTTTGTAAATGCATCAATGCTACATCACCCTAGGTTTTTGCTTTAGGATTTATACCTTCATAGATTGAGAGTTTTGGATCTGTGTTTTTTTATTCTATATTAATTTTTTAGATCTTCCTAGGGTTTGTGTGCCTTTCATTGTTATTTTGTTGTACATTTTTTAGGGTTTTAAGTTTCATTGTTTGCTTTCTATTTGGTCCACTTTGCCCACCCTTGGCTATCCCATTAGGGTTTCAATTTTATATTTGATATACTACCCCCTTTTTTTTTGAATTTAAAAGTGTATTTCGAGCTTTACTTTACTATATTTGTTTATGTCATGAGCTACTTGTAATCCTAATGTTCCATTGATGAGTGCTTATTTAAACCCTAACATGGCTACCTAGTCGAATGAGACTAATATTTATTTTGATGTTTGTATTGAGAATAATCAAGACAACAATCAAAATTATGATCATGATGCTCATGTGGCCAATTGAGATTTTGTAGTTGGGTTTGTTAGTTTGTCTAATGTTGAAATTCCAACACAACTAATATATGATTCACAACACATTCATCAATAAGCCATATAGGTTAGAGATCATACAAGGTGTTAGTGTTAAGATTGTTTCATCTATTATGGCTAGTATACCTATCTCTTCTCCCTCCTCTATCATTAATCTGTCTTTTATAATTACTCCAACCATCACTATTTATCCCCATAGAGCCACACATACTTATAATAGTGTACATACACATATTGTTGATCCCTTCTCCACCTCCCCTCCTTATAACCTTCCTCCTAACCATACCCCTCACATATTGACTCCCCTCATGGTATATTACACCTCTATGCCTATTTCCTTTACCACTACCCAATCTATCGACACTCCTACTAGTTAAATCTCTTCTACATCTACAATTCCACGACACACCATGTTTATCCCCCATCCTATCTCTTCATCCATGACCTTTCATAGCCTTCATCCTATATCCATATCTATGTATCTTTCTTGAACTATTTCCTCCATTCCTCTTACCTCTCATATCTATTCCTATACACACCACAGTGACCCCCAACTTTCACTAGTTACCTTTCTACCTTCCACCTAAGATGTACTAATTCACAAGATAGATCAAATTAAAAAGAGAGTGGATGCTAAACCATATGGACAAGATAGTGAGGAATTTAAGGATGTTAAAACAACACCACTACCATATATATGAGATTGTTATACTCCTTATCCCTATGGGCTTTGTGGTATTGTGATTTCCAATGTATGATGGCAAAGGCAACCCAAACACACATTTGAGATCTTTTACAATTGCATGTTTAGGCTTCCTATAAAAGGCTAAGCTATTAACAAAGGTATTTCCATGGACCCTAAAGGATTATGTTATTGATTGGTTCTTTTCATTTCCTAAAGGGTCTATTCACACATTTGATGATTTGACAAACGTGTTACTTAAGCAATTCAAAATTAATATTGGCCTTAGAGTTGTAGTTCCTATTTTATTCAAGTGTGCCCTAGGACCAAATAAACATAGTAGAGATTGTGTTAAAGATTTCATTATTGTTCTCTAAAATGATTACTCAAATTTTTGAACAACACATTTTTACTAATAGATTGCTTAAACCAACTCAAGGTAATGTGCATCTGAATAACTTATATCTTTCACGGACTTGCACATGTAAAAACCATTGAGTCCAAATTGTTCGTGGGAAATGTTTTCAAGTATGGGTCATCACATCAAAATGTATCACCATACCCCTCAAGTATTAGAAGTCAAATAACTTTTCAAAGGATAATGTCATGAAGGAAAATGTTCATAAAGTATTGCTACTTATACCTTTCCTTCATTTAGACCAAATGCACCAAATAAGTTCAATAACTTGAATAATTCATGGAAGATATTTTTCAAAGCTTGTTGAGTGCTAGCTTGATTACACCCCCTCTTATTTGTTTGTTAGATCCCAACAACCTGCTTTTTAGGACATATAATGACCAAACATATTGCTTCTTCCATAGAGTTAAGGGTCATTATACTCCATCATGTATGAGACTTAAAAAAATGTATAGCATCTTATTGATAACAACATCAAACTTGAAGGCTAATATAAACCTTTTGTGGCACTTGCAAATAGTTGATTGGAAATATGCATAAATCCTTTTCTACATCATAAAAATAATATTGAGGTACATGATGTCACATGTAAGGATGATGTTGAACATGAGGACATGTCACATGAGCATGCTTTTATCAGAACTATTTCAACAATACTATAATTCCTCTCCCCGCTTCTCTATTGATTACTTTTTTTGAAGAGATCTCGACAAATAATCATTAAGGTCCATTATACATACTAGGTGCTTTATGATATGTATCACCCATTAAGTTTGTTATTGATTGAGCATGCCAACATAATATCTACACTAAAGAGATTTTATTTAATTATCATATTAAACATCGATAATATGCACATTCTAGGATTCATTGAAGATGACTATTGAAATGCTGATAAAAAAATTGGGATGCACCATTTTATAATAGATGATTGGACCTAAAGAATGCCAATCTTTATGTCATGTTATGCATCATCTAATAGATTTTGTCTTGGTTAATCTTGGATTGAACAATTCAAAGTAGTATTTGTTGGAACCCCCTCAGTTTTACATTTTATGTTTGTAGTGTTGTCCCCATGTCCTTTCTTTTGGCCCATCATAAATTACTATCTAAGAAATCATAAATGGGATACATTGGTCATGTCATCTTCAACGTTATTCTTAACACCCATTTGAATCCTTATGTTGGGATAATCTACTAGAAATTCCAAGTTTTGGGGGTTTTTATTCAATTTTCTTGTGCTAATGGAGATAGAGTTTCCCTACTTGTTTGCAACTTTTACAAAATGCACTTCAACCTTCATTTCCCACTTTCCACTTTTGCTTCTCTAAATCCCATTTCCTTTATTCTTTGTGGGCTTTTAGACCTTGCACAAATATTTGCAAGTCTTACAAACTTGCTTCCTACCTTTGCTTCTTTGCAACCCAATTTCTTTTGTTCTCTATGGACTTCTAGAGCCCACATGCATGTTTGCAAGTCTTACAAATTTTTTGCTCACCTTTACTTCTTCACATCCCCACTTCCTTTGTTCTATATAAACTTTTGCATACAATGTGCACATGTTTGCAAGTCTTGCAAACTTGCTTCTTGCCTTTGCTTCTCTATATCCCCACTTCTTTTGTTCTTTGTGAACTTTAGACCTAGTGCGCATATTTGCAAGTCTTGAAAACTTGCTTCAAACCTCCATATTTCTACATTCCTAGATCCTCTCTTATCCATAGAATTTTGGACCTTGGATGCACATTCACAATTTTTTCAAGTTGCACCTTAGGTTTTATTTCTCACCTTTATTTTTTGCAAACCTTTAGAGTCTCTAGGTGTGATTCTTGCAAAGTGCATTCCAAGATTTGCTTTCTACCAACTTATCTTTGTAGACTTTTCACCCCTTCTTGAAACTAACAAAATTATTTCTTTGCTTCACTTCTTCGCTTCACCATTCCACCATACACTTTTCTTTTAGGATTTTAACTTGCCTTTTGCATTTGCAAAGTGCATGCCAATCACTAATCCTTTCTAGTTTTCTTTTGCAAAATTTTGAGCCTCTTGTGCACATTTGTAAACCTTGCATGTAGTTCCACCTTAGGACTCTATTGTTTGAACAATAATTCTTACCCACCTCTACACATCTTGGCATGCCATAAAGCCCTAAAATAAATGTGATGGATGTTGGAGTAATTAGGATAATCACTTCATAATTAATAAATCACTAATTAATTATTAAGTCCCTTATTACATCATTCACTTAAGCTAAAATTAGGAGTGATTTTGTTATTATTAGATTGGGATAATTATAGGTCTAATTGTCTCATTGCATGAGATTAAGACAATTGTCACAATCTAATGTAATCCTTATCTAGGGTTTTCTTTATTTTGCTTTTATAAGCATGCACATTCATTGTAATTATTACAATTCACATGTATTCATTCAATATAAAAGACATATCATATGCTTTTGTGGATTCAATCCTTTCTCTCTTGGTTGCATAGCAAATCAGTTGCTTTGATTCTTAGATGTGATAGGTGTTTTGGTTAGAGGGATTTTTGAGAGCTATGGGGTTCACTATCAACTCCATCATGGTATTAGAACTCCAAATTTGTAGCTTCCTGTTTGAATACTGAGAGATCCAGTTGTGAGAAAAAAATATTCTCATCTTAGGGCGAAACAAGCATCACCGTTGCATCCAGAATGGTTGAAAATATACAGAATGACTATCGTTTCATCAATTTTGGAGTAGTTGCAAAAAAGGTAAAAAATATTTAGCAGCAAGGATCTTTGTATGAAAATCTATACGACTGTACAAATCCATATGACACTTTTTACCATAATTGCCTCGGCATTTGTGCAGGTACATCAAAAAAACATCAAACAAAAAAGCAAAAAAGACAAGCATTTATAGCATTGCCTTTAGGCTGCTGACTTGTCTATTGGCTATGACTCACTTGGCGGTTTCCAAAGTCACCGACAACCAATCATTGTTGATCAGTGGCTACAAAAGCCTCTAGAAGTGCCAAAAATTCAACACTCAAACTAGCTGACGACATATAAAATCTCAACAGAGACCAAAAAATCTAGCAACAATGAAAAATCAGCATGCGAAATCTAAAAGTGAATATTCCTTGATAAAAAAACATATTTTGATGGAGAATATTCTCTCGCATATTCTGACAAGTTGCACAGTTTCATGTCGACAGGAAACCTTTTCAGGGCACCAATTTTTTTTTGCAAGTAGAAGGAATATTTTGGTGAATATTCATTGACATCAACGTGACATCAGTGTGATGATAGCTAGTCGTATGCCCCCTTCAAGCCCCCTGTTAACCTTTTTGGCCCTAAAGGGAGAGGTTTTTTTCTTTTTGGCATAACTTGGGTAGACGATGTCAAAATCGGGCAAATGAGATATCATCGAAAACCTGGTTTCAAGCACTTTCTACTGGTGTAGGTCTCATTATCATATTTTTCTCCTAGTTTATGTTATTCTCAGTCAAATTCAGATCTTCATTTTGTACTTCTGAGCTCATAAATTTTTGCATGTATCTCTAATTTTCACGATTCAAGTGATGTTGGAAAGGTATTTCAGAGCTCTTCGATCAATTCATGCACCTTTTCTAGAATCTGTCTCAAATACATTTTATTTAATTTTTTGTGTTTTCACAATTCTGTCAATTACTTAGACATCTTGGCACTTGAAAAGGATCTATTTGCATGAGATGACATATTTTGATCTGCTTTATCAGTACTGAGATTATTAGTCTCTGATTTTATCATTTGAGTGAGTATCATGGGTTTTTTCTATTCATCCTCTGTGATCAACTTAGACAAGGATAATTATGAGTCTTGGAAAAATGGCATCCTAACACATCTCAGGTGGTTTGATATTTTTCCTTATTTGTATGGAATTATACCTACACTAGACACACCAGGGAGTTTATTAGCATGGGGCATCATCAGAGATCATATTGTAGGGGTTATTTGTTCTAGTGTTGATCTTGACACTATGTGTGTTGTATCAGATATTGAATTTCCCCACACACTTTGGACTCATCTTTGGGAGATCCATGGAGACCATCATATCTCTCCATACCTAGAGGATCCTGCTATAGATTATCTCATCCCTCTTGCATATGCAGATTGTATACCCTTTGATGACGATACTTTAGAGGAGCTTGAGTATACCATAGGTCTTGCATGCTATGATGGTTTAGAGACTTGTCTTCATGTTCCCACTCTTCAGATCAAGACTACATCATCATTTTATGTTGTTCTTGATCAGTTTGACATCGCCACATATTTGGCCCCTATTGATTCAGTGCAACATGACATCATACATCTTCCAACCATAACTACTTGGGATTCATATCTTGCAAAAATATCATCCTTGTTTGTAGAGTCCTATATTGCAGATCTGGAGGATTACTTTGAGGAAATTCATCTCCTCTTTGTTGACAGCCACATCATTGCTATTGGCTCACCATCTTCATCTCCTTTACAACTTGTTCTATATTAGTCTTCACAGGAGCTTGGATCGACATCATCGCTTTTTGACATGTGGACACGTGAGCACTTTTCAGAGGCACACATCATTTAGATTTGGATTATTGATTCACCCATTCTTTTGGATTGGCTTATCAAGTCACCAGACATGTTGTTTACAGATAGTGGATCATATTCTATCTTTAGGCGTTCATTATTGGCACGGGAACTCTTTCTTTATGGCACCGGAGATTCATATCCTCATTTTCTCTTTCCTATAGGGGGACATATATTGTACTTGCATGAAAAAAGCAATCCTTGGGGGTGTTACATTGAGTCCTCCTATCCTTCTTTCACCAGTGCAGTCATTTATTTTTCTCTTTTGGAGAGGAGTTTTTCCCAAGCGGTTTTCTCCATTTCTATAGTTATGAGAGATTCATTTATTTGTACATGGGTACCTCATCAAGACTTGTATTCAGGACCCATCCATGCATCCATCATTGCATTCTACACCAAGGTTTTATAGCTTCTCCCTAAGTTGATCTTAAGGGGGGGGTGTTGGAGTAATTAGGATAATCACTTGATAATTAATTAATTATTAAGTCCCTTATTACTTTATTCACTTAAGCTAAACTTAGGAGCGCTTTTGTATTATTAGATTGGGATAATTATAGGTCTAATTGTCTCATTGCATGAGATTAAGACAATTGTCATAATCTAATGCAATCCTCATCTAGGGTTTGCTTTATTTTGCTTTTATAAGCATGCACATTCATTGTAATTATTACAATTCACATGTATTCATTCAATACATAAGGTGTATCAGATGATTTTGTGAATTCAATCTTTTCTCTCCTGGTTGAATATAAAATCAGTTACTTTGATCTCTTAGATGTGATAGGATTTTTGGTTGCAGGGATTTTTGGGAGCTATGGGGTTCACTATCAACTCCATCAATGGAGACTTACCAATGTCCAAATTACTCCTAGACGATGCTAGAATTTCCAACAATGTGAATTTGGATGTAATGACAATATGATGTTGATGAAATGGGTGCAGGTGATTTGAACAAGATTAATAGAGGCCCACATTTTTACTCCTACAAACAAATACTAGGAGATCTATCTAGGCATGGAAATGATGTTTTAACTTCTCAATAGATCCAAGGTAGATTCCTTTTGTAGGTGGTTGTGTTGGCAAATTAAATGCATTGATTTGCAAAGGACCCCTACAACCCCACCCAAAGAACATGATGGATGCAAATGAAATGTTGTATATAAAAGAATTTGATGTGAAATAAGGCTTGGTAATTCAACTATCTTCTTCACTATGTGTCAGGTTGTTCTAGAGTACCAATTCTTGCAAGTCCAATTTGTAACTAAAAAACATACTTTGTGAATCATAGGTTTTTTTGTCAAGATATGTATGCAATTGAATGTCTCTAGGGAAAGTTGTAACAATTTAGGGGAATATTTGAACCTAGCTATGGATTCCCTCTCACCACATTTGTTGATATGAATATAATAGGACTTAGATGAACACTTGACAACTTTCTAATGCATTGTAACATTTTTCAATGATCTTTCTCTTGTTTCATATGGGTTGTTGCAATTTTGAGATGGATTATTAAGCATTCATAGTTTCATAAATATTTATATCTAATTTGTATGCACATGGAAGTCTTGTTCCATGTATAAATTACAAGTGTGGTCTCTTCTTCCTTGTAGGTTGTGACTCTATTGTCCATTAGAGTAGGCATCACTTCAAAAGGTGAAAGATAATTTTTTTTTCAATCATAATATCTTTGATCCTTATAATTTTAGGACTAGATCAAGTCCTACATGCTTCACAATTTAGGGAGCATTCTAAGTGAGCTAAAACAACTAGAGTGATAGATAATAATGTCATTAATGTTTACACTTTGCATGTGTATGAAAATTTAACTAGATTCATTTGTTGAGCTATAGTACTATTGTGATCTTTGAATGCATATGCAAGGATATTGTTATCAACTCAATGAGAGGTCTTGCAAGTATCTAGTGTATCATACACTTAGTGAAAAATCTTAGGGTCTATCATACATTAGGTGTAGTTTTTGGTTGGTTTGGTGTAGTGACACCATCTATTTAATTGTCTTATTGAGAATACTACTAAGAACACTATCTTGAGTTTTGTTGAGTCCAAAGTGTGTTAGAGTAATCATGCATTAGCTAATAATCAATTAATATTTAATTGATTATTAGTCTAATTTATTCTCATGCACTTAAGCTAAACTTAGGATTTCTTTATTAAGTTAACTAAGTACTTTTCTATGTTAATTGAAGTGGGCTATTATTAGATCATTTAATCTCATTGCATGTGATGTTGATACTTGTCCTGATCTAATCCCTTTACCATTTAGGGTTGCTCCTATATAGCTCTCAACCCTCATTGTATTATCACTCTAGAGATTTACTTTTCGAACTCTCAACCTTTGAATAATTTTGTTTTCCTTGAAGATTCTTGAGGTTCTTGTGTAGCTTTTTCTTGTTGAGGAATATTGCACATATTGTTTGCAGTTCTCTTGCATGGAAGGTGTTTTTGTTCATTGTTTGATCTTGTGACTCGTGTTTTTAATAATTATAACATGGTATCAAAGCATGGATTCAACAAACCCATTCTTGATTTATGAGGTTTTTCCTTCAACTAGGGTTACAAAAGCAAATTTAAAATCTTCTTTTTATTTTATTTTTGCTTTTTTAAAGCAAAAAAAAAGAAAAAAGAAAAAAAAAAGAAAAAAGAAAAAAGAAAAGAAAAAAAAACATTTTTTTTTTTAAAAAATCTGCCACCCCAAGGTCATACGGGCAGCCAGTGCTCAGCCCCTAGGGGAGCTTTTTTTTTCAAAACAGGAAAAATTGAGAAAATGGGCATAACTTTTTGCTCGGGTATCAAAATTGGGAAAAAGAGATATCATTAGAAAGCTAGTTCTGTCAAATTTCTAGTGGTGTGGGTCTCATCACTTGTTTTTTCTGCTGGTGCATTCTATAGCCTGTTAAAGTTAGAGGTACAGTTTTCAGTCCTGAGCTCATAACTTTTGACCAATTTCTTCAATTTTTGTGATTCTAGTAGCACTAGAACCATCTTTTAGAGCTCTTCACAACCATCCATACACTTTTTCCAAATTTCTCTTCAGGTACATTTTATTCAAATTTTTGTGTTTTCACACTCTAGTGAATTACTTAGATGTGTTAGCTCCTCGAAAATTTTTGTATGCGTGGGAGGACTCATTTTTGGCTATTCTATATGTATTTCTAGTATTATATCCTATTTAGGCACGGTAGACATCTTTTTCATGCATATTCTCTTTTGTAGACGCACTGACATAAAGTGCCATTCTGGTGTTTATTGTTTGGGGATTTTGCACATCTTGTTGTGCCTTTTGTATTCACACTATGATATAAAGTGCCATGGGGGGGTTGATGTTTGCCTTTGGTTTTCCATCACACCTTTGTCAAGTGAGTATCTCTTCCATGATAGCTGTGAATCCTAATGATCCTTGCCTTATGCATGTGTGTTGTAGTTTGCAAACCCTTTTATTTGTAGGTTGTTTCTCCTACATGCACTTCTTGGTTTTACACAATTTCATTGTACATGTCTTGGCTCTCCCTTTTTTAGCATTATGGGGGGATTTCTACTGTTGGTGCTAATGCTTCCTTGGTTTCACGGTTTGGAGTGATCTATGTATCTAGTTCTTGTTCCTATGTACTTTCAGATGCAGCGTACATCAATGGTTGGTTACTTGCATTTTAGTGAGATGGATCATTTACCATATGGAAACTCTTAGATTCATGTTTCTAGAGGCGACCTTCCATTTTTATTTGATTAGAGACTATTGGTACCTATATTATTTACTTGCAATTTTCTTGCATGTTGAGTAGTGTTGTTTTTGGTCACTCATACATATATTCATGTACGATTTGTATCTTCGAGTTCTAGATGTTTTCCTTTGTTTTCCACTTAATTAGATTAGTGTCATTGGGGACACTCATGTAGATTATTATCTCTTTCATGATCAGTGTTCTTTAGACTATTTGGTAACTGATTTTTTGACTTGCATGTCAAGTAGTGTCATTGGGTTCACTCATGCAGATTCATGTACAACCCGTATCTTCAAATTCTAGATGTTTTCCTTTATTTTCCATCTGATTTGAGTAGTGTCATTAGGGGCACTCATGAAAATTTTAGTCTCCTTGATCTTGACATTTGTATCTTTGAATTCTAGATTTCTACCTTTGTTTTCCATTTAATTTGAGTGGTGTTGTTGTAGACACTCATGCAAATTCTTGTTATCTTGATCCTAATCATCATTTGTTTTAGAGGAGGTTCTTTACTTCAACACCATATCAGTCATGTCTTTCAACAGAAATCTACAACTTCTTCGTGCTTCAACAATGTTCTACATGTTCCTCTTTTTCAGGATATTGTTTCGGTTGGAGACTACTTAGTCCTTCACACCTTGATTTGAAGTCTTTTTTAGTCCTTCATTCGCCTTTCTCTCTTTTAGAGAGGAGTTTTCTCCCACTATGGTTTTCTCCTTTTCTCTAGTAGTGAGAGATATTTTGTTTTACATGTGTATCTCACCAGGCCTTGTTGGCTGAGACCCATTATACATTCTCTTTTTAGAGTTTTTAGGTACTCCCTAAGTTCATCTTAGAGGGGGGTGTTAGAGTAATCATGCATTAGCTAATATTTAATTAATCTTTAGTTGATTATTAGTCTAATTTGTTCTCATGCACTTAAGCTAAACTTAGGAGTTCTTTATTAAGTTAAATAAGTTCTTTTCTATGTTAATTGAAGTGAGCTATTATTAGATCATTTTGTCTCATCACATGAGATGTTGACACTTGTCTTCATATAATCCCTTTACCATTTAGGGTTGCTCCTATATAACACTCAACGCTCATTGTATTATCATTATGGAGATTTACTTCTCAAGCTCTCAACCTTTGAGGACTTTTGTTTTCCTTAAAGATTCTTGAGGTTCTTCTGTAGCTTCTTCTTGTTGAAGAATATTGCACATATTGTTTGTAGATCTCTTGCATGGAAGGTGTTTTTGTTTGTTGTTTGATCCTGTGGCTCATTTTATTTATAATTGTATCAAAGGGAAGGACAAATTACCCACCCTCTAGAATTGGAATCTAGTTGTCCATTTTTTTAATGAGCATTCACCCTTTTCTTCTAATGACAGGATCCTAGCCTTGAGGATAGGTTCACACTCTAGGAATGTGGAGCTATAACTTTGGGAACTAACAATTGGCACCATTTCCAATGATAAATAATAGACAAAATATTATTGTAAATACTTGGGTAGTTCAATCAAAGTGTTGATCTATTTGTAGTTGTGGTTATTTGATGTGTGTAGTGGACATCTTGTTATCTTGCACCAACAATTGGCATTATTGTTGAGAGAAAAGAATCCAAAAATGTCATTATAATTCTATGGAGAGTTCATTCAAAATACTAACCTATTTATATTGTGGTCATTTTATACGTGTAGTGTTAGAAATTTGTCAACTTATTCCAACAAGTGACATTATTTCTAGGGAAGTCTCAAAAATTTCATTGAAGATCATTACAAATCTACTAGTCAAGAAAAGATCAAATTTCTAATTTCTATAGGTTTTCATTTCTAATCTTTAATTGAAAAGTGTTGGATCCATCATCTAAATACAATAGAAGAAATAAGAAAAGTGTTGAGGATGAAAATAAAAAGGCATCCAAGAGATCTTTGAGATCATAAAGAAACATATATGAAAGTAAAAGGTCAAGAAGCCACATGGAGAGAAAACAACATGGGTAAGTCTGCTCAAACCTATTCTCAAATGCAGGAAATTAATACTTTTGGTAGGGAAAGAGTTTTCATGGATTTAGGGGATCAATACATATATAATTATAATAATTTTATTGATAATGTGGCAAGAAGTACTAGAATATCTTGTAGACTAAATGATGATGCTAGAAGACATATGCATAGAGGTAACTCTCATGACAGGCATAATCAAGAGCTTGGTGTTCCTAGTATAAATGCAAGAACTCCACATGTTGAATCACCTCATTTCCCCCCTAAAGCATCACAATAAGCATGATATTAATTTCCATGATGCCAATGAACCAAATTAGTTAGAACATGATGATAGAGAATAAGACATTGATCCAAATAATTGACATATTTGACTAGGTTTAGAGAAAGAACTTGAGAAATTTAAGCAAAGATCCAATTGAATGAAGCAAGGATTTCTAGAGAAAACCAATTTAAGGATGTGAATCAATTAGTTAATAATTCATAAAATGAGAGCTCCATTTAGGAGACGAGATCCAAGGTTCTTGCTAGTGGAAACCCTTTGAATTGCATAAATATAGACAAATAGACTTCAATGGAGTCCTTGACTGTCTTAATCAAATCTCCTAGTGAAATTAGATGAAAATTTCCTATGTTTAAAGGGAAAAATGCAATCTCTACATACAAACACCTCAAACACTTCATTAATGTTATTGATGACTATGAGATTGACCATAAGGATTCCATACCAAATTTTTGTGTAGTCCTTAGAGGTTAGTGCAAGATAAATTTGAAGTTTATTAGACAATAATATTGATTCATTATAATAATGTATGAGGTTCTTTAAGCTATAATATGGAGATAGGATAGATCCAAAGCTTTCCATACATGAGCCACCAACCATGTAAGAGAGAAGATTGATGTAATAGTTGGTTCTTTTCGTATGGTTAACCTCAAATGATCAAGTAGGAATGAAATTAAAGAAATTAAACAAGAAAATGATCAAACTAGAAGCAATACTCAATGAAATTTGATTAACAACACTAAATGACTCAATTTAAAGCAATAAAGATACCATTTAAAGAAATTGAACCTCATTAATGTGCAAACCTCTCAATCCCAATCTATATTGATGCACAATTGTGGTGTTGATGTGCACTGCTTAGTTTTATGCATTATCCATTGTGCAAAAGCTTGATTTGAAGGCAATTGATTCACAAATTCTCTCAAAATGCTCTCAAATTGCTCAAGAATTCAAGAGAGTAAGGGTGCAATGAAGATTGTGAATGATTTGATATGTAAAAGGCTTGGTATTTATAGATTTTTGAAACATTGATCAATGGTGAAAATTGAAAATAATGATCAATGGATGAGAGGAAATTAAGGAGGTGAGTGCGGATCAAAGATTAATCAAGTGGCTAATAATCCATGAGGTGTGGATCAAGGATTAGATCAATGGATCATAATCCATGAGAGACTCAACAATATCCCTTAATTCATAGAATTAATTTGGAGATATTTCAAGTTAGAGGGAAGAATTTGAATTTGAAAAAGGGAATATTCCATTGGGAGTATTCTTTATGCAAGTTGGAGGATTGGAAGAAAATTAGCTAATTAAACAATTTATGAAAATGTGCAAGTTGGGATAATTAAGAACATTAATTAAATAATTTAGAATTATTTAATCGAGAGGGATTATTAGTACTTCAATTAAATAATTTGGAATTATTTAATCAAAAGGGGAGAAAATGATGAATTAATCAAATAACCTTAATTATTCAATTAATAGAAGAATAAAGTGAATTTAATTAAATAATTGAACATTATTTAATTAAATGGATGGAATAGGTGAATTATGAAGGAAATGGTGTTAGTAAACGAAATCAAGGTGTGCAATAATATACTTAGGACATTTTCAGGTGTCTACATTTCGCTCCTCTTTGAAGCGAGGTATCCATTGCATTGTTTCAAAGAACTGATGCTGCTTAGAAAAAAGTAAAAAAAAATTAGTTTTTTTTATGCCCCATTGTGCCCTAGTGGATGAAAGAATGCTGGTTTGCTGCCCCCTCGATATAGATTGAGAAAAAAACTATTTTTTTAGGTCAAGATCACAACATGATAACAAGAGTGATTTTGTTGAATAGAGGATGAAAAAATAAGTGCTAAGAAGATTAGAGACTAACCTGGGTGCATAGCCAAGCATAGAAAATTGAACTCCAGGGTAAAACGCTAGGTTTTTCTAGGCATATATATGTTCATTTGGGTGAATTTCAACCTCATTTGTAATCTTTGCTTTGAGAGATTTAACAATCTTGAGAGATTTGTGTGTTCATATCTTGTAGAGTAGCTGACACTATGGCACACATTATTCAAGTTGTACATCATGCAAATAAAATTCGTGAGTTCCAATGACCAACAGACACAGGATCCCAAGTATATACCACTTTAATTTTCACTTTTGCGCACTTTGAGATAACTAAAGGTAGGCTAGAATTAGGTGAAACAAAGGCGTCACAGTTTGGTGTGACACTTATATAACCCAATGACACGCCTTTGCAAGATATAGCGATGCCTTTGCAATGGGTGTCACAACTTTGCATTTGTGCATGAGTTTGGAATTATGGCGACACCTTTACAATGTGGGTGACACGTTTGCATGATATAGCGACACTTTTTTCTTGCTTGACAGAGGCTTGCTTTTGCACTACAACGATGCTATTGCAGAATAGCGACACTTTTGCAATACAACGATGCTATTGTTGAATAACAACACTTTTGTTTTTGATAGTGAGCTGCTTTTACCAAAACAAGCTCACTTTTTCTTTGCTAAATGGTTTGACAAGTAGATTTTTACAATTTTTTAGCAAATTGATGTTGTGCATGTTATGTAGGTAGGCTCCCCTAGGTCCTCTCCTATCTCAAGAGCGGAGAGCTCGAGTTCTGGAGCAGATTACTACTTTCGAAGAGATTGAGGTTATCTTTCTAGGTATGACTGGATTATCCTACATAACATACATGCCCGAGATCCATACTCACCTCTCTCCCATAAATGCTTTGGTGGAGCGTTGGCATTCAAAGACTTCATCTTTCCACCTTCCTATAGGCGAGGTGATTGTGACCCTTGAGGATGCTTGGGGGATCCCGAGGGTTCCGATCCACAAAGAGTGGGCCATTTATGATGTTGATCTCAACACAGAGGCTCTATTTTGAGTTTTGGGAGTAGAGGAGATGAAGCTTGTATGAGGAAAACTTGACCTTCAGTGCTATATTGGCATTTTTGACGATTCAATCACGGTTATTACAGGATTGGTCAAGGGACTATTGGTACCAGATAGACGATCTCGACTATTTAGTCCTAGATGGGGGATTGGACTAGAGAGGATCATGGAGGATTCTTGCATCTATGCATGGGGTCCTTGTATATTGGCTCATCTATATCATGACATGCACTAGGTTGTATTTCAAGGAGGAGCTAGCCTATTTGTAGGTGTGACACTTCTCCATATATGGGCATGGAAAAATATCATCATGCTCAGACCAATGATTTCATATAGAGATTGAGATGATGGAGACCCTATGGCATACTGGTATGATGGAATGACACCTGAATTTGAAGTCCTTAGAGGTTAGTGCAAGAGAATGGCTTTGAAGTTTATTAGACAATAATATTGACTCATGAGAATAATTTATAAGGTTCTTTAAGATATAATATGGAGATAGGATAGACCCAAAGTTTTCCATACATGAGCCACCAACCATAAGAGAGAGGATCGATGTAATAGTTGGTTCTACTAATAGGCGTATAATGATCATGAATAATGTGCCACAAAATTTAAGGCCCAATGAATCTACGTGCCTAGTGTTATAATGTGATGCTTTTGACATAAAGTTGGAGCATTGTCTTGGTGACAAGAATCCTCAAAATTCAATGGAAGTTTATGCTACAAATATTTATATTGAAAGTAACATGAGGGTATTCGGTAAGAACATAAAAAGAGTTGATGTAAGGATTTCAAAAAAAGATAAGGTATCTCGAGTGAGCCTCTCATAGCTAATAATAAACTTGATAATATTATAGTGCAATGGAGGATGGATCTTATAAGATTGTAAGGAATGAGGATTTTTTCCTCCAAATAATGTTGCTACTCATTATAATGAAGATAAATAACTATATAATAGGTTGTATAACATATATTGGTCTAAGAGGTTGTGAGTAGAATGATAGATAAGTAGTTCAAGTAGGAAATTATGAAATCCAAGAGAAAGACAATGAAAATCCTAACCCATTGAGAAGATATCATTTCTTAAAGAATTTTCATTATGATGTGATGCATGATAATTACCTCATGATCCCATGAATTATGTAGTTAAAATTTCTATCATAAAGAAGAATAGCTCTAAAATGATGAGTTGCAATGCTAAATATTATGAAAACCATGATATACATCAATTTGAAACATAAATATGGTAACATGGATGAAGAAATATAATGTGCAACTAATTTTAATGAGGATACTTTTTAATATGATTTGAGCAACACTTTAGGCCAGTATGGATTGGTAAATCAAGATCTAAAGTACCTCAAATAATTCATGTAGCAGAGATACAATAAGCAATGCCTTCACATGAGGATATCAAGGATCTTACTAATAAAAATATCATGTAGGAGAAAGGTGAATGCCATCTAAGGAATATAGAAGTGCTTCCTAGGAAAATAAAATGAAAAAATTGAAGTTAGGAATAATGGTTCAATAGAATTAACAGTTGAGAAGAAGAAGCTTCATGCCTAGAGTTCAACAACCCAAATTAAGTACATCCACAAAAAAGGGGCTAACATATCATTGAATAATATTGAAATTCCCAAAGCTTAAGAGGAAAATGTTAAAACATGTAGAGCTAAGAAGGGATTATAAGATAGATAATATGCTATCCAAGGTAGTTGTAATTTTACCAATACTAGGAATGTGAGAACTTGTTGCAATATCAAGTACTATTCATTCTTGACATAAATGTCATAACCATAATTTAGTCCACCCCTTTTCCTAACTATGTTCCTATTGTTGATACCCATGTCATAATTCAAATTGGAGTTTCAATGCATATAAGTTTGCTCATTTCGATATCTAAGCATAAAGAGAGGGAATTTTATTACCTGACTAGCCTATGTTTGATTAACTTACCAATCCTCCCAATAATACCAATGTTGATGCAAAAAACTAAGATACTCTTGAAGTTTACCTTGGACATCACTTGTGAGTAGTGAACTAAATTTAGACCTATTTTACACCTTGTAGCTAATAAGGGGATCATTGGTACATAATTGTTTATTAAATTCAGAGCTTCACTTATTTCCGTTTTGCTTGAAGTCATGATTGAATCAGGATTGAAGGTTTAGAGGTCTAATGAAAAATTCTTATGTAATGGATTCAAGAGAGGTTAATTTAATAATAATTATGAACAAAGTAGATGTTCAACTTGATATTTATCATGAAAAACATTTCTTGATGGAGATAATCATTACTGATCCCTTTGTAAAATGGGCCATTCTATCATCAAGGAAGTGGGATGTATTTATTGGAGGTAGTGTATAGATGTACCTTTATTATGCCACTATTCTATTGCATGGGAAGAAGTTCAAAATACATAAAGAAAAGAAGATGAAACACACTACGAAGGACCCTAAAGAAGTGAAAAATAAGGAGATCTATATTGAAATAAGTTTGACAATGTAAATGGATATTGTGATGATATGTTGATAGCCATGCGAATCTTAATTATTAATCCAACCCTCTTTCTTTGAATGCAAGATTGCATGGATCATGTGTTTTGATGGTGCATGCTCTAAAGAAGGTAATGATGTTGTTTTTGTTATTTTGTCTCCTAATGGCATAAATCTTATTTTTTTCAAGATAGATTTTATGTGCACTAATAATTTATTACAAAATATGAGGCCTTGGTTGTTAGTTTTAATATAGATTCAAATCATGATATTAAATGTTTGTGTACATGTAGACTAATAAATAGTTGTATCTCAATTAGAGGATCATATGATACCAAAGAACAATTATTAAAAATGTATAAGAATTCTAAATGGGATAGTATAAATTTGTTTGGTGCTTTTATTATCCAGTGGTTGGACATATATAAAAATATTGCAATAGAAACTCTTTCTATTATGACTGAAGATGATAGAAAAGGGGAAAAGACATAAATAAGAAGATAAATGCAAATAAACAATAATTACCTTTCCTTTTACCTTTCTCACCTCATGGACTGAGTTGAAGTAGATGCACCCATGTCTACTTGATGTGCTCCTTGATGATGTTGTAGTTGGATGGAATGTGGTTGTTTATACCAGAAACATGATGTTGAGATTGAAGATTGATAGAAGAAAATATCAGCATAAGGACATGATGAAGGTATATTCTATCAAAGTGAGATAAAATGCCTTAATTTATAGATTTTTGATGGGTGAAATCAATGGTCAAGATGCATTGAATAAATGGAGGGTTAGGATTGAATGAGATGATGAAGGTTTAGAAGTGTCACAAGGGGAAAGGAGGTGCAAGAGCAAGGTGTGCTCACACATGCACACATTGGAAAGAACATGGAAGAGACATGCCTATGACATGTGTAATAGATAGGGTGGCTTGGGAAAGTGACATGTCTATGACATGTGTAAGAGGTAGAGTGGCTTGGGAAAGTGACATGTCTATGACATGTGTAGTAGGTAGGGTGGCCTCACATGTGTGAGAGATATGCTCATGAGCAAGGGGTATGATAGGTAGGTTAGGACACTTTTCAAATGATGACAAGTTTAGATCTTGATCCATGTAGATAGATTCAAGGGATAATATTGAGTGGACAAGGATTGATGGTGAGGTGGAATTAAATAATAAGAAAATGGTAATGAAGGTTAGTTAGCCTAAATAAATAAATAAATAAATTTAGTTGGAAGATTTGGCAGCTAAGATTAGACTTAATTAAATACATGTAAATTTATTTAATTAAGGACAAGATAATGATAAATTAAATAAATAAAAAACCATTATTTATTTAATTAATGGATAGAATGGGGTAAAGTAAAGTGTGGTTAGGTATGGACATATTTAGATGTCTATATTTTTCCCCTCTTTGATATAGTGTCATGAATGTAAGGAGTGGCGTTGTATCAAAGAAGAATAAAATATAGTGGATAGAAAGGGATGAGGACTAGTGGCATGATGCCCCAATCATTGGTCAATATGAGGAAGGATGCTAAGGAGGTATTGGTATGCCCCCTTGAGAGGAAAAAAGAGTTCAAAGAACATGAGTGTGTGCTCGAAATGGAGAGGAGGACTAAAGGATGATGGATGGAAAAATGATGAAATTTAGATAGATGGATAAATATAAATGAAGTATAAGAACCACACTGCAGTGGTATAAGAAACCTAGATTTGATATTGTACTTGACATTATGCACCAAGGTATAAGAAACTAGGGTGAAAATGTGCCAGGTACATGATAAAAAAAGGTCAAGTGTAAACATATATTCCTTATGAAACCATAATATGCAAGACCATGATGCCTTTGTGAAAATAGAGTGTAAGGACCGCATGATAAACGCAAACAATGATAACACACACAAGAAACAAGCAAGCATGCACAACAAATAAAAAAAAAGCACTAGGATAATGCCCCTAGTCAAGATGAAAACCAAATGAGTAATTGATTGATTGATGATGATGAGGATATAAAAGTTAATGATAAGAACAATACGTACCCCAAGGATTATGTTGTTAGCGATAAGAACATGTGGATTAATTGGATTACTAGATCAATGGATTTCAATTGATTTATATCAAAATGATGGATTTATTTTTTATGATGAGCTAGATTGCAAGATTGGGTTGCATGGATTAGGATTGATTGTATTTTGATGGATTGATTGTGATTTTTGGGTTGGTACGATAGATGGATTCATTAGGATTTTTGGGTCAATTTCCATAAGGTAAAATAAAATTGATTAGTATGAATGATGAAGAGGGCGTTAACCTATGGGTTGAGGTCTCTCCACAAATGATTTACATAAGAAAAATATTAAAAAAAATAAAGAATTAAATGTTGATATCATTACTAAGAAAATTAAAAAAAAATTGCATGGTCCTATGATGAGTTGAAAGCTTATAGAGAGGAGTTTTTTCAACATACAATCTTCTTGTATAATGATGCAAATCCATGTAGGTAGAAAAGATTTTTTCAATCCAATATTGCCTCCTCAAATATAAAAATAACTTATTAAGTTGAAAGAGGGATGTATAGTTAAACCTATTAAATACTTTAAATGGGTATCTAAGCTTGTTCTAGTTTGAAAAAATAATAGGGACATAAGGCTATGTGCAAAATTTAAGAATTTGAATACTAAGTCACTCAAGGATAACTTCCCACTACCAAGTATGAACCATTTTCTATAAATGATGATAAGTTCAAAGTTAATGTCAATTATGTACACATTCTTAAGATATAAATAAGTGATAGTTGAGGAGTTTGAGAAAAGCACAAAAATAAACTCACAAATCCTTGTGGCACATATGTTTATGCATGACTACCTTTTGGGATTTAATAATGTAGGATGACCTCATTCCTCAACCCAAGTCTTTCAAAAGAATGCAATTTCTCTGGGTAAATCAACTTTGTTAAGAGGTTCATTCCTAAGCTTTCAAAAAAGATAAAAGTAATTTCCAAGATTCTTAAGAAGGGATGATTAGTTAGCTAGGATAAGGAACCAAATAATTATTTATTGGAGATAAAATAAGACTCAACAAATTTACCGATTTTATCATTCTTCATATGATCAATAGAATTATTCTCATCCCTATCCCTTTCCTTGCTCAAAAAATCTCCCCCTAATTAATAAAAATGGGCACCAAAACATTATGATTTTGCAAGATCTTCTCATTGAATAGAAATGATATTCAAAATGTTCAAGATAGATTTATAGGCCTTTTATTTAGAAAGATCACTTAATTAATTCAATAAGGAAAACATGTTTGCACAATGGTGGGAAAAAAATAAAGTAATTTCCACACCAACTATTTTTTTGCCCCAACTAGGTAAGACTAGGATGAGACCCCATGCTTTGCAAGACCAAATTATTCACATCATTTTCAAATTTTATCCTTTTCTTCCTTTTATACCATTCTATCATCTCAATTCAAAATAATGTCAATGGATATGAACAATTGATTTAATTCTTTACTAAGTCATTGAAAAGTGTTGAATTAAAATAATTCATCCTAGAAAAGAATGTCTATTCTCTTATCAAGATGGAACTTATAAATTTTAGATGTTAAATCTTGTATGGAAAAAAAAAAATTGCCTATATGCCTCATACATCTATGAGGGATATTATCATTCAACAAGAAGCTTAAAGGAAAGAGGTGCATATGGATTGAAACAAGATCAAAGATACATGAAGGTACAAACAATGAATCTAGTTAGAGGAAAAATCTTAGCAAAGATCATCATTGATGTAAACATGGAGGAAACATAAATTAATTATGCAAGTTTTGATCTTGCATCCACTCCTTGTATTTTAACAAATAACCAATAATATATATGCAATGTACTAATTGGATAATTTGAGTCATTCTTCAGGACTAAATGATAAGCAACAAAGAAACTTTAAGTTTACTAATCAAAGGTCAATGCTAGAAAAGGGTGAACTAATGTGTATAAACCATGATGGATTACTACTTAAGTGTTTAAATCAAGATCAATATATCAATATTATAAATCAATGTCACTAAGGATTTCTTGGTGGGGAATTTATGATGAAGAATACTACTCACAAGGTTCTAAGGGGAGGGTATTGGTGACCAACCCTATTCAAATATGTAGTTAAAATGGTGAGAAAGTGTGATGCTTGCCAAAGAATCTCTAATAAGATACAAATCTTAGGTGCTCTCCCCCTCACATCTAGTTCAATTGAAACCCATTTTTATCATTGGAGTATATAATTTATAGGGGAGATTGTTGAAAGGTATAAAAATGGATTCTTGTAGCAACCAACTAATTTTCCAAATGGGTGGGATAAATCCCTACTAGAACCATGACATCTAAAGTGGTGATTGATTTCTTTTTATCCAATTAATCATTAGGTTTTTTGTTCCTATTTGGGACCTTAGTCCTAACCCATTCATTATTGTATAAAGGATTTGGACACATGCTTTGTAAGTTATCTATTTAATTATTATGAATAATCCCATATGCTTGGGAAATAGTAGTTAACTTTTTTAGAACTAGTATAAGGCTTGAGTTATTATTTGACCATCTATGAGCTATTTGTATTGAGAACTACTTAAAGGAGGTTGATCCCTTGAAAAGGCCATTAATATTATGTAATAATTTTATATTGATCAATCAATATAATAGTAATAATCAAGTTTTATTTTTAGCATTTATTTCTACTATTTTATGTTTGGCTAATATGTTGTAGCAAGGTTCATCACATTTTGTATTAGAGCCCTTTCTAAGGTTGTGTCTACTATAGCTATTTTTTCAATTATCCAATATATTCTGTCTCCTCACCCTTTTAGGATCTTGGTTACTAGAGAGTGGTTATAGAAATAACAAAATTAATTTTTTCCCTAAAAATTTACCTCCTTTCTTCTTCTATTAGTAGTTTTTTTTTTAAAAATTATAGGCTAAAAACCACATATTAAGCGTTTTAAAATAAACATAAAAGAGTTTCCATTTTTTTCTAAACTAGATTCCCTATATAGGTTATCATGAAGGGTAGAGGGACACCATGTACAAATTCATGCTATTAAATAACCTCTAAGAATTTTCTTGAGATTCCACATACCCTTAGGTATATAAAAAAATCCCCTAATATTTTTTGAAACCTAGTGATAGGAATCCATCAATTGTATGTTATCTTTGATGCGCTGGTAAGTGGTTATCCTAGGAAGTTACTGATGTTGTCTAGATCCATACGGATATATTAATGGGCTCACAAACTAGACATTCCTTATGGTAATCTTCCTTTTTATTGTATTCCCCTATCCATCTTAGCATACTTAGAAGGTAACAACCACCACCACCATTGACTATTGGAAAAAATGGGTAGGAGAGAGAGAGAGAGAGAGAGGGGGGGAGGATATGTAGCAAGGGGAGAAATAGAGATGTGACAAAGAGAAGAAGATAGGGAGAGAAAGAAAGGTGAGATAGAGAGAAATACAAAGGGAAGGAGGGAGGGGGAGTTAGAGAGATAGGTCTAGAGAGGGAGATCTAAAGAGGGAAAGAGAGAGAGAGGGAGTGAGAGGTGTAAGGAAGCTAAGGTAGAAAAACAACTTCCTACACTAATCTTCAAAGGAGGGTAATGCAAAACTTTACAGATCTTTACAATACCTATAATAACTAAAACATAAATAAACATAATGCATACAATGTAACATAGTGATTTACGTGGGGAAAAACCCTTTTGAGAGAAAGACTTCACACTCTAAAAGCCACCCAATATATTATTCAAAAATCACAAAGATTATGATATACCTACAGAGAAAGCACATAGGAGTATCACCAACCAAAGATTCGAAGGCAACACAACAACTATCAAAATCTTAGAATACATCACGACACAACCATAATACAATACCCTTATAAAATAGGGTTTCCTTTTAGGGAAAGACAATCCAACAAAATATCTATCATCATAGTTGAAACCTAATGATGAGCGATCCAGATTTACAATAATAAAATATACATAAAATGTGGCTTTTGGGAATGCTATCCCCAAACCCTCGTTGAAGTGCACGACTCCCAACCTCCCACTCTTAATATATTAACCTACTATAATTGCAAGGTTGAGACATCAATTTTCCTAACAATCTCCTACTTGTTGAACACCTTTCAAGAGTAATGGGGAGATCAATACCATGATTTAATTGCTATGGGTTGAGAAGCCCATATACTTCGAACACCATTTGAACTTCTTTGTGCTCACAATCTTGGTTAAAGAATTTGAAACATTCATCAAAGTATATACCTTAACTAGCTTCTGTTATGATCCTAATATGATCTATTTCTAAATGTATATTATATATTCCTAAGGGTAAGCACTTGTGGCATGCTTAACCCTAACATAAATATTAGTTAATACATTAATACTTCTTAATTAGGATGAAGAGGTATGTCCCTACATAGTTTAGCTTATAAATAACTTGAAGAGAACTCTCTCCCATATCATCATATAATCAATTATTCAAATTCATATCATATTTCCTGATTATTAGAGGTAACCCCCTCAAAGTGGTTTGCAATATTTCTGTTTTTTTACACTTATTTCCAAGAAATATCATAACAAGTGGTATCAAAGCTATGATTTGGGCCAACATTTTGTTTCCACCATAACTCCCAAACTAGTGCAAATTTTGATTGTTTTTTTTTTTGGGTTTTGAGGTAGAATGTAGGTAACCTCTCAGTAAAAAATTCAAGCTTTGAAGGTAAGTTTTCTAAATTTTATTGTGATTTTATATTTTTTTATTAATTTGCTCTATAGGCCACAATTTTCAAAATTTCTTTTAGATTTTATATTTTTGAAAATATTATAAAAAATTAGTGATGGTTAGATCTATAATTTACTATTGGAAATAAAATAAAGTCTTTATTAGTGGTCAAAGTTTGGTCAAAATTTTCATTAATTTTCCCTATAATCTACAATTTTTGTTTTTTTTTTAAATACTTTTTTGGAAAGCTTATAAAAAATAGCTAGGGTTAGTTCTTTGAAATTTATTTTTAGACATAAAATATATTTCTTAATTTAATGGTCTAAGTTTGGTCCAAACTAAAACACCAAATTCTCTCTCCAAATACATTCCTACCTTCATAAAGCTTAAAATAAAAATATAATTAAATCCATGTCATCTTTATGATTAGAGGATATTTCTACACATACAAAATATAAGGACCCATTTTATATTTCTCCAAATATAAGAGTTCCGCAAGGATATGAAACAATGATACTTTTCATTAAATATATGTTGTTTGACCCATTTGCAAAATCCTTAAATGAGGGTTTAGATAGGTTTTAGAAGAAATTATTATCAAAATTAAAGTCCCAAAGAAACCACCAAAGAGGGCACAACCCTAATAAACCAAATCAAGGGATAAGAGATCCTTTTGAAGATAAAAAATTATACCTAACAACAATAAACATTCATAAATTTGATGATGGAAATGTAATTTCATGGATATGCCTTATAAAACAACAATTTGAACTTCATGATATACTAAATAATGTCAAGGTTGACATAGCTTTACTCTATTTAGAATTAGGACCTTACCAATGGTACAAATGGAAGATGAGTGATAGACAAGGACATACGTTCAGTTGGAAAGAATTTGGTAAAGAACTAACAACCTTTCATGAACAACCATAAAAGTGTTTCCCTAAGGTATAGCTTTGTCACTCTTGTTCTTACGATTGCTTCAATCCTTTTACTCTTAATCTTTCCTTTCTAAGTGTTGTTTACATGCTAGAATGGTACTAAAAATTATGTATATTATTTTTTTAATATATCCTCCTCTTATAATTAATGTGGAAATAACTACATGCCTATTTTTTGGGCTTTGTTTTTAGCTTAATTTCTAAGAGGTTTTCACACATATTTCCTTAAATTTGGGTAGTTTTTTTAAGAAGAAAATGTAGTGATGATACTTCTTGGGAGCTTGCAAAAATATTATTTATGATTGGTAGTAGCTCATAACACTCAAGACAATTTATAGTGGTAAGATGTATCAACATCACTACTTCTAAAAGAAGGAAGGGTGTAGGATTGGGTATTGAGAGTTTTAAAACACTATTTTGAATATGAATTAAGAATACTTGGAAAATAAGAAGACACAAAATAATTATTAGAATACCTCTAACAATAGTCAAGGCACAAAAGAGAAGAAAAAGAAACCCAAAAAATGTTTCCATTATGGTACTCAAGGACATTTTAAAAAGAAATATAGGAAATGGTTAGCATACATGTTTAAGAGATAAAAAAGAAGGTATAATCATGTAGTGAGAAATAAATTATTTTTAGTCACTACACTTGCAAGCTCATACTCTATAGAATGTTAGTTTTCAAATTTATAAGCAACACAACATATGACACCCAAAAATGTTTTCACAAAGTATAATAAGATTGTAAGGGTATTATTCTTGGTGATAAAGAGGTTGGTCACTACAAAATTTATTCAATAGGAAAATTTGTGTAACTTATGTGTAGTAACTTTGGACTTAGCATGAATGATAACATGTAAAATTTCAAGCAAATAGAAGCTCATAGAATGTTTAGATCTTCCATTACTAGTCAAGTTAGGAGTGTGTGAAGGTTGTAACTTAGATGAACTAACGGTGTTAAAGACATTTTAATTTTTTATTGAAAGACAATTGGAAAGTCCATTTAAGTAGTCCTCAAGAGTATGGTATAAAAAGGTTCAATTGATTTCTATAAAATAAAGAGTATCTTTATTTTTATGCTAATTAAAATATATATCTTAAGAATATTAGTGAGTCAATTATAGTTTTAACATTAAATCTTGATGATGTTATTGCTATGAGAAATGATCTAAAATTACTATATTTAAAAAAATATGAATTAGTCATTAAATTTGAGATGATCACTTATGGAAAGATTCAAATTATCACTTATATTTTCAAATTATAAGAGATAAGTAGAATAAATGAATTAATCTTTTCCAAATTTTAAGATTGTAGTGTCCCTCCGTTTGTGTCATCTTGTGATGCTTTCCGTTTCGCTGCGAAGTTAGGTGTGGTTTGGTATAGATTCAAATTGTTCGATTTGTGTTTTGAGGTATTATGATAAATTAAATAAAAGTTTTAATACTTTGTGATTTTGACAAATAAAATATTATTAATATTTAAATTGAATTAAATAAATTAAACACAAATATTAAAATAAAATAAAGATAGTGGGTAATAAATTATATATATATAATTGCAACTACGTGAAATAGAAATAAATAAATAAACTATTAATCTTTAATTGGTCGCATGAGTGATGGCAGGCGTTGCAGCATGGGTCATTAATAGCTATAGGAAAAGATGAATAAGTCAGGTTCCTTCAGTTACAGATTCTAAAATTAGTACATGCCAAGAACTTAGCATGCAGAAGACGGTTATGGAAATGAATTAATTATTTTTGTTTAGAGGGGAGAGCGGTGTAAGAGGGCAGAGGTTCAATAATCATCGAACCAGAGGAAATGATGCAGGATTCACCATGGAATCTCCAATCCACTTTATCTGGAGCAAGAGAAATTCTACGGGAAATCTGTTTGGACAAGCTTGATCAACCTCAGCCTTAGTTGTGGATGCTTAAAAAAGGGGGTTTCGTTCCTCTGATGGCATAACTAGTCTGGGAGATGAATCGGAGGTATGACTTCTACCATGATCTTTGCAATTTTTTTGTGTGGGAAATGTTATTACCAATTTCCATATTTTTGAAAAGATTAATATGCGAATATTATAATACCATCTATTGATATGCTTGCATGCATATAGTCCAAATAAATGTGATAGCCATAAATTATAATTTATAACCATTATCCATTTTCAGTTATAGCATATTTTGTTGCTTATAGGTGCCTATATATCTGAATTCTATGTTTAGGAACTAATATTAGGTATGCAATATTCCTCATTGTAATTCAGAGGATAGTATAGAATAAATTTCTGGAAGAACTTTAGGTATTAATTTGGAGACATTTAGGAGTTGAGTATTAATGTCAAATTTCATCATAGATAAAATTAGTTAGCATACATTGTTGGATAAATATGGCTTATGATATCGTTTGTTAGGTTGTTATTTCTGAGTTTAAATGGAGTAAATTGTTTATTTATATTTAAGGATACATTTAAATAAACGAGTTAGATCACTATTGCTAAATAGTGAATGTTGATTTCTTTCATATTTATTGTATAATTGATATAAAATCTACTATGAAATTGGTCATGGGGTAATTGTTGTAATAGATGTTTGGAAATTATTGTGTTAGTGGCCATTGGGTGAATTGTATGGAAACTATGTATTTTGTGGTCACAATGCTTACTTGTTTGTTTGTATTAAATAATGTGTGTATCTAGTAAGGTGATTTTGGGTATAGTGTTAAGTGGTTTATCATATTCTCCATGTTTGAATTGATTTGGGTTATTGTTCAAGTGGAAGTGAGGTATGATCTAAAGAGTAATTATGTTGTGTGGTAAGGGCTGTTTGAATTGTAAATTATGTTGTTTCAATGTTTGAAATTTTATGTGTTATTTTAGTGTTATGGAGGATCTTGGATATTAATTGATTTTGGATTTTGCCCTTTTTGGAGGGAGCCTGTTTGTGCCCTAATGGTTATTGAGAAGATTTCATTTTTATTTTTATTTTTACGGTTGATTTTGTAATGAGTTGACTATATTGGTGATGTTGCCCCTCTTTTTTTTACACTTGTTAATTTGTAATTGTGGATTGTAAATGGTCATTTGTGATCAAGTTAGTGTTGCCACATTGAGGAGAAACAGTGTGTTAGTAATTTGTTGGTCTTCTAGAGGATTGAGGGGATATGATTTTTTTTACTTGCAAGAGTTGGTATGGGGGCTGATGACCTAGGAGGATCCATCTTGGATAACCCATATCAAGTTTGAAGTATTTATTTGAGTTTTATGTTGTTTCACCTGAAAGTGGGTGGTTTTATGATTTTGTTATTTTGAAGATGGTTGACCTTTACACTTGGATTGTGTTTATGTGGGTTTGAGCCTTGCACTTGAATGTGGTTTTTGTTACTATGAAGTTCTAGCATGAGATGGTGCATGCCTCACTTGGTGCAGTTATTTTGTTTGGTTTTGCTAGTTTGTGCAAGTTGGCTTGCCCTATTTTTGTTTATGGGATTTTAATGTTAGTTGGGGGAATGGCTCTCAATGGGGGCCAGTGCCCAAAGTGGCTGGTCCAGGATAATCCATTGTGAGTTTAAATCAAGTGATAACTTAATTAATTAATTAGGGGTTTTGGGTAGTTTCCACAAATTAATTCAGATAATGTAGCCTCACTCATGGGACAAAGTGCTCGTTTAGGCTTGGGATGAGTGGGAAGGCCTGGAATGGAAAGATCAACTACCTTGCCTCTGCATAGTAATTTTGTAAGGTATGTTGATCCCGTATAGTGAGCATGGGGGTCTGACAGCTGATAGAGGTTACCAGGATAACCCAGGATAGGGTCCAGCGACAGATAGAGGTTACCAAGATAACCCAGGATGGGGGCCGACAGCCTAGGAAGGTTACGTTAGGTTAACCCATGACTACCTATGCAATGACACTCCACCCTTTAACAACCTTGTATGTTGTTGTTCCCCTATTGTTGTTCTTGAGCCTCTGGAAGCGGATGTTGTCATGTGTTCGTTGATGCTTGGTTATGTTGTCTTGGATTGGTTTTTTTCTTGTGATGAATGTGATCTTGTGTTATTGTTGTTCATGTTGTGAAGTATTGTAATCCTTGTTTCATTTGATGGTTTTCATTGAGGCCCTTCTTGTCTTCTCCTACCACGAGGGGTGAGCCTTTGGGTCCACGTGGTCGGATGGAACGTGCTATGCACCCCATTGGGTCCTTAGTCGAGATTGAGTTGTACTTGTTGCAGTGACACCAGAGATGCACCAATGTTGGATCTTGATATGGAACTTTGTATTCATACATTCCAGATGCATTCATCCATGTCGTTGTACTCTTCCCAATTCATGTTGGGAAGCAACATTGTAATATTGTAATCCTTAGTTAATATACATCTTATGTTTTTGAAAGAGGAAAAAATGGATTTTACAGGGACCCGAAACCACAAAGTTTACAAAAAAAATATAAGATCGTTAAAGACACCAAAAGCAGAAAGGATGTTAAAACAACAAGACAAGTCCACAAAACCAAAAAACTAGGCAAAACGCCAGCAACAACTAAATTTGGGCCTTTAATAACTCTACAGTCTCAGCTTCTAGATCGTTCATATCCTGAACACCCCTCTTTAAAATCTAAACCATCTAGGTAGTAAGAGGCGCTTTTCTTTTAAGGTTGGCACAGGTCCTTTTTGAAATACCTTGGTCCTCATTCTGGCTTTTATCCTTGTTCTCTTCCAAGTCAACGACCAGCGAACCCTGTTGCATTTTTTCCAACTTTTCAGACATAGCATTTATGATGATGGCATTGTGCCTCACCATCTTATGGTTTTGTTCCACAACATTTTTCATGTTATTTTTAATTTGACCATTTCAGCTTCCAGAGTCTTGTACTTATCCTTAGTGTCACCTTCTCTCGTTCCCGTGCTGTTCTTTTTCTATTTTCCTTCTTCGTTACTAAAAGCAGCCAACTTTAGTTCCAGCTCCTCCAACTTGCTATACAGAGCCCTATTTCTTTGATTAAGCTCATTAATTTCTTGATAGGCCCATTTCAAAGCCCTAAAAATATCACCAATACCATTTCTTGCAGAGGCAAGAATATCGCCAGACTGAACCCGGTCTAAGATGAGGTTAACATCATCTGGGTTGGGGGGCTAGGAAATCTAGTACAATCAGCTCTAAAAGAGGTTGGAGGAGAGGGCACAAAATTTTTGCTAGCTTCAGGGTTCTCAGCTTTGTCCTCCAAAGATTCTGTAGAGTAGGAAACCAACTTGTTGGCAAGGGAGCCCTTGAGAACAGGATTCTTTTGAGGACGAGGCGGGTGAGGGATGGAGTCCTGGGGTTAACTTTAATTTGGGGGTTTTCTTACTAGATATATTAGAGGGATGGGTGGGCTTCCAACGAGATTCTCTCTTTGGTTTAAGGCTGAATTCTCAAACCCCACTGGCCGTGTGATGCCGAAGGAAGGTTGTGGAGCCCAACAGGTTTGGATAAAGCCAACATGCTTTGATAGTGCTCATATATTAACCTAATAAGACTGGGATGGAGAATAGGGTACCTCCTGGGATTTTTCTTATGGTCCTCAAGGCTATTACTCAATGAACATAACAGATAGTGAGGCAAAGAAATATGTACCTTATAGCAGAAGTGGTTAAGAATGGAAAAATGATGACCATAAACTCTAGTGAATGTACTTTCCAGGGTGATATACTCCATAATAACATGAATCACCTTTCTCCACAGTGCCTTAATGGTGTCAATTTCAAAATAGTTGTTGGAAATTTTAACCAGTTTCAATTTCTCCTTATCCTTCTTAGGGAATTTGATTACTGCCTCATCAGAAAACCTTTTGTCATGATAAAACTTCACACCCTTGGTAGACATTCTAGTCACCTCCCCTATAATTTTCTCATCCAATTTCACCTTTCTCCCAAAGAGGATTATTTCACCATTGTTCCAGTTCTTCTCAAAATAGTAGTGGCCATAGTATCAGGCCCATGAAGTTTTTCCAAAAATGGAACCAACCCACCTCTTACAATCTACTTCAAAGACCTTATCATTCCTCATGTGCACCTCATAGCTTTTTGGCTCAACTCTTTTCCTATCCCCCATTTATGATTCGAAAAGTAATATAGTCATGTAACCCCAAGGGACTTTGTCATATGTTGTACATGTATAGTTTCATTTCAAATGTTGTATGTTAATATTTTGTTACATGTTAGTTACTTAAAAAAATTAAAAAAATTGTGCCATGTTTGTGAGATGTATTAGTTTCCTTTAGGGTTGCATGGCGGGGCATTACAAAGATGGATGAATAGAAGCCTATGAGTACTTTATTTAGAACTTGGTAGAACTATATCACTATTAATGTGTTCAAAGATGTACGAAGAAGAAGAATATTACACGAAACCAATTCTCATCACATTTTCATAAGAACCTTTATGTATGCAATATTTTGTAGTAGACCTAACATAACACTTTAAGTGTTGTAAGTCAAAATTTCAAGTAGCTTGATAGAATTCCCAACTCATTATTCAATGTACTTGTCATGTAACTTGTCACATAAGTTAGATGAGTGTCTTGATATCTCTCTACATCTTTTAGATAGATGAATTTAAGACACCTATGCTAATATATATTTTGTAAACTTACCTTTTATTTCAAAGGTATTACTATAAGAACATGATGTGAAATAAAAATTGATATAAACATTTCAAATGTGAATAAGAACAATAATTTAGTCTATTTAAAAACTTAATATCAATAACAAACTTTATTTTAAGAGATAAAACATTTAATATTTTAAAATTAATAAATATTTTTACTTAAATTTATAACAACTAATTTAATATTATCTACTATACATTTTACAATTTAATATTAATTTATTTTTCAACTCATTATTTTTATATATAATTTATTAATATGAATTATTTTACAATTTTTTTTTAACTATATATTTTTCTCAACATTACAAGAATCTTAAATTTTTAATCTATTATTCTATTTAAAAATGGAGAATAAAAACATGAATTCAAAGGTTCAGTAATGTCCCATGTACAAGGTGGAATATGAGATGGGATTGATGTTTACATTTTATTATATATAAAATAAAATTTAAAGGAAAAATTATACATCATAAATTTATAAATATCATTAAAAAATAAATTTTGGTTAATAAAAATAGGATAATTAAATAGTTAATACAATGTGTTGTCAGTGTTTATATTTAATGCTTGCTATCTACATGTTGACCTAAGCCTACTTAGGCATGGCATTTATTGTGTAGGTTAAATATCTCCTGATATTTTGCCTTGCTAGATATTTTCCTCATACTGAAATATTTCTCATACTTGGATATTTCTCCTCATGCTTGGATATTTCTCCTTTATAAGGAGACCCTTGACTATCTAATAAAAGTGGAGGAGCTTATGCATTATATGTGCTTGTTTTCTATCTTTGTGATCTGTAGGTTCTTTCATGCGTTAATATAGTATAGTAAATAATTAATATAATGTTAAAATATAGTATAATAAATAATTAATACAATGTTTCAATATAGTATAGTAAATAATTAATACAATGTTTCAATATAGTATAGTAAGTAATTAATACAATGTTTCAATATATTATATAAATTGAAGGTGTCATGAATTGGTTCAATGCACATGCTAAAATTTGAGGGAGAAATAGAAAAGGATTGTAATAAAGGAAAAGTTAGACACAAGTTTACTTGACGAATAAATTTAACTATCTTTTAAATATCATTAAAAATTAAATTTTGGTCAATAAAGATAGAACAATTAAATAATTAATATAATGTTCAAATATAATGCATAAATTCAAGGTGCTATGAATTGGTTCAATACACATGTTGAAATTGATGGAACAATAAAGACAAATGGTGACAATATTGTCTATCTAAACATTAAAATAGGCATTTGACTGTATATAATTAATTAAAAAGTGGCCCAACACAACTACTTATTTTGAACATTAGAATACATATTTGACTGTATATTTATAATTAATTAAAAAGTGGCCCAACACAACCACTCCTTCACCTTAGCCGTCACTGCAATAGATTCCAATATTACAATTACCCAAAGAGGCTCAAATTTCCTGCAAGTCCTTTTTTAAAGGACGGCGTACATGTACTCCAAGCCCTTGGAATGAATCTGCACCTTACAACTCTCGAAATTTCAGCTTCTTTCACTGTAGCCAATTCGGGATAGTTGTTGGGTGTCACATCCTCAAGAAGGCGACTGTTATTCCTGTTTATGGAAGATTTCAAACAATTCACTTCTCTTTTTTATGAAGGCGATGTCAAATGTGATGTTTCGGAGACTTTCGTTTCCTCTATAGAAAAACTTCACTTCTAGATGATGTGAATTTTTCTTATATAAACATAAACTAAGTACTGCTTCAGCATTCAACCTTCAATTAAATATCTATAAGAGTTACTTGAGCAGTAATGGAGGCATTGAATGTATTGGATGGAACTGATCTTCCAGTTATCGATCTCTCTCTCTTCACCTCACAAAATGTTGATCAAAACCAGCTAGAAAGCCACGAGTTTAATGAACTCAGGCAGGCTTGCCAGGAGTTGGGCTTCTTCCGGGTGATCAACCATGGAGTTGATCCAACTCTCATTCACGCAGTGGAGGGCAGGATTAGAGACATGTTTGCACTGCCTGCTGAAATCAAGAACAGAGCTATTTCCCCCATTTTCAACATTGGGTATGCCCCATCTGTAGTAGATGGTGTTGCAAAAGACTCCATACCTGAGAGTATGAGCTTTCCATGGGGTCACCTGCTGCCCAACTCTGTTGAAACGTTCTCTGCCAAACTATGGCCACAAGGAAACCCTGCATTCTGGTAATAATATTGTTTGCAGATTCTTCTGTTTTGAAAAAATCAGTGCTAGTATTTTTACATCATTTCCAATGTTTGTGCAGCGAGGAGTTGAATGCATACGGAGCTCAAGTGAGGGAGCTTTCTCATAGGATTCTGAAGCTTTTTGTTTGGAGTCTGGGTGTGGACATATCCAGTCAGTGTGCATCAGAACTGTTTGAGAAATCCTTTGGAAATGTTCGGATGAATTACTATGACAAGTGCACCGACAAGGAGATGATCTCCAAAGCTCACACAGACTTGACGTTCTTCACAGTATTGTACCAAGATGATGTTGGAGGTCTCCAGATTCGAACTAGGCAAGGCAAATGGATGAATATTAAGCCTTTGGCTGGATCTTTTGTTATTAACGTCGGTGACGTTTTACAGGTAGATTTCTTACACATCCCTCATCTTTTTAAGCTCAATTATAAACCCAGGTAGCCCTCTTAAGAGAAGATTTTATATCAGCCATTATTTTACAGGGGTATTTTGAACATAATTGACTGGTGAGTAAATTGCTTACACAATAACGTGTTAGAAATAAAGTGGTATAAATCGAGTATGTTCATAATATAAAACAATTTTAAAAAAAAATTCTTTATAATAATTAGCCATAGTAAAACGATATATATTAAGTATATATAACAAAATCTATATATTAGTGTAATCGATTCAATTTAATTAGATTATACAATAGTATGTTTTAAAAATGAATATGTTAATTTCTTTATAATAATTAACGATAGTAAAATGATATATATTAAACATAGATAATAAAATTTATATATTATTGTAATTGAAGATTCAATTTTACTAGATTATACAATAGTATGCTTTGAAAACGAATAGGCTATTATTTTTGAAGTGACATCATGTTTGGTATAAATTGTTGCAGATGTGGAGTAATGGGAGATATCGTAGTGCTGAACATTGTGTTGTGTATGGAAAGTCAAATAAAAATAGGTTGTCAATGGCTTATTTTTTTGATTTTCCAGATGAGTTTGAAATTCGATGTCCAAAAGAGATGATTGACCAAGATCATCCACAACTATACAAAGTAGTCACAAAGGGAGATACTGTGGCATATTTCAAGAAATTAGGACCTATGGCTACTCCTCTACACTTTAGATTGCAATAGTGTGACTACTTAAATTTAAGTACACTACTTTCATTGAATTTAATGTTTGAAAGTTGGTAGTAGAATGTTGTTTTGACAATATGAGCATATTAAATGCAATTTGATCTCAATTGGTTTGTTGAGTATGTGTGTTATTAATAATAAAATAGTAAATTGAGTATTCTCATAAATAAATACATCTACTCTTATTATCTTTGACCTTAGGGTTGAATAATTAGATGTTGACAATTTTTTTTGTAAGGTTTTATAGGTGAAGATTTTGTTTTTCATATCTAGAGAATGTGTCAATATTGTAGGACATGTTTTGGTTGGATTTTTTTTTTTTGCAATGGTGTTTGTAAGTTTTTATATTAGTTAGTGTTTTTAAGCACTAGGTATTATTGAAGATATGGGCCATGCCCTTTATGTGAGTGTGATTGGTGGAATTTTAGATGATATGGTTGGTTCTTGATTAGACATTGCTTATGTAGTGAGATTTTTGGGATGTATATGTGTTGATTGTTGGATAATTTTTATTAGATTGTAGTATAAAAGGGTCTTTTATTTTCCTACATATATGTGTTCCACTTAGGAGGAGTACATTATAAAAGACAATGTATATATGGACTTAAAATGATTGTGCAATGGATTGGATAAGTAAATAGTAGAATTTTTTTCTTGTGATATGTGTTTACACTATTTTAAGGTGTAGTTAGTTGGATATATTTCTGAAAAGTTATAATTTCTATTTGAATTCTTAGGAAGAGTATATGGTAGATAATTAATCCTTTTATTGATGAGACAAACTTTAGTTTTTGTGTTCAAAATGATATAGTGGTTTCTATGTGATATTTAGAGTGTGGTCTTGGATTGAATTTCTAACATTTCATACTTAGGCATGATGGGGGATGCGACTTTTGTGATTGAGACATGATTCTCATTTAATGAATATTTTAGGTTTATTTATTGAGTACATGAGCATAGACAAGTTGGTTGATGTTATTAAAATTCATTTTCATGATTATTTTATTTTTTGGAGATCCTTATATATATTTTATGTGAATATCAAGTGGGATAATGTTAGGATTAGGTGTAATATTCACCTCAAAAATTCTAATATTTTTTGTAGAATAAATTTTCATATGAAATTAAATAAATAAATATGTATCTCAAATAATTATGGAGGGTAAAATGGGATGCTCATGTGAGTTGGGGACATATTTGATGATTTTATTATTCTCTAAAGACTTAGAAATATTATTGTAATAAGACACTAATGAGGGGGTTAAATGAATGTAATTGGAGCATCTTTCATTATTAGTGGGTGTAAGATGTAATTAGTGATTCATGAAGGGTGCTCAAAAGTTATGTATATACTTTAACTTAAGCAATGTAAGTAAAAATATTGTGGAGTAGTTATATTCTAATTTTGGAGGTCACTTTCTTTAGAGTGACTCATGATAATTCTTACCATGGTATTTTGGGAACTTGTTTGGACTTGTTGTATTTTTTTTGTGATTTATGTGCCTCCTTAATTTTATATATTGAGGGATTTATATGGAGGAATTATATATTATCTCTTTTAGGTGTTATGCTATTAATTTTTATCCAATACTAAAGAGTGTTTACCCTCACTTTCTCCTAATAGATAATTAGACTCTAAGAATGTCTTATAACCATTAATTATTGTTGAATAATATACTGGATGGTCTTGGAGGATTAATTTTTCTTCAAAGTGTTTCCCTAAGGTATAGCTTTGTCACTTGTGTTCTTACAATTGCTTCAATCCTTCTACTCTTATTATTTCCTTTTAAAGTGTTGTTTACATGTTAGAATGGTACTAAATTTTATATATATATATATATATATATATATATATATATATATTCTCCTCCTATAATTAATGTGGAAATAATCACATGCCTAGTTTTTGGGCTTTTTTTCTCATTTAATTGCTAAAAGGTTTACACACATATTTCCGGGTAAAAAAATTTAGAAGATGTAGTGATGAGGCTTTTTGGGAGCTTGCAAAAATATTATTTAGGATTGGTAGTAGCTCTTAACACTCAAGACAATTTATAATGGCAAGATATATCAATTTCACCACTTCTAAAAGAAGAAGTGTGTAGGATTGAATATTGTGAGTTCTACAAAACTATTTTGAATAGGAAAAAATAATAATTGAAAAATAAGAAGACATAAAATATTTTTAAAAATGTCTCTAATAGTATTCAAGGAAAAAAAGAGGAGAAAAAGAAACCCAAAAAATGTTTCCATTGTGATACTCAAGGATATTTTAAAAATAAATCTAGGAAATGGTTAGCATACATGTTTAAGAGATAAAAAAAGAAGGTGAAATCATGCAGTGAGAAATATAAATTATTTTGTCACTACACTTTTAAGCTCATACTCTATGAAATTTTGGTTTTCAAATTTATAGGAAACACAACATATGACACCCAAAAAAATTTCTTCACAAAGTACAATAAGATTGTAAGGGTGTTATTCTTGGTGATAACTATAGGCATGAAATGGTTGGAGTATGAAAATTTTCATTAAAAATGTCGTATGGTGCATATATGGAATTCAATTATGTATGGAATGTTCCATCATTAGCTATGAATCTTCTAGCAATTTTAACAAGATTATTGAACTACAATTTTACAATTCCACCTATATTTTTAAACATGTAAAGAGGTTGGTCATTAAAAAAATTATTCAATAGATTCTTTTTTGTAAATTATGTGTAGTAAATTTGGACATAGCAATGATGACATTTAAAATTTAAAGAAATAGAAGCTCATAGAATATTTAGATCTTCCATTAGCAGTCAAGTTAGGAGTGTACGGAGGTTGTAACTTAGATGCACTAGCGACGTTAAAGACATTTAGATATTTTATTAAAAACAATTGGAAAGTTCATTGAAGTAGTCCTCAAAAGTATGGTATAAAGAGGTTCAATTGGTTTCTATAAAATTAAGATTATCTTTATTTTTATACTAATTAAAATGTATATCTTAAGAATATTAGTGAGTCAATTATAGTTTTAATATTAAATCTTTATGATGTTATTGCTATGAGAAATGACCTAAAATTACTATATTTTTAAAAATATAAATTATTCACTAAATTTGAGATGACTAGCTATGGAAAGATTCAAATTATCATTTATATTTTCAAATTATAAGAGAAGTAGAAGAAATGAATACATCTTTATTTAGAAACTTACATTGAGAATATCCCCAAGAATTTTAAGATTGATGAATAGAAGCCTATGGGTACTTTATCTAGAAGTTGGTAAAACCTTATCACTATAAATGTGTCCAAAGATGTAAGAAGAAGAAGAATATCACATGAAACCAAATCTTATCACCTTTATGTATGCAATATTTTGTAATAGACCTAACATAACACTTTAAGTGTTGTAAATCAAAATTTCAAGCACAAATAATTCATAAAGCTTCTCCAATAGTATGAAATGAGAAATGATGTTATTGCTATGAGAAATGACCTAAAATTACTATATTTTTAAAATATGAATTAGTCACTAAATTTGAGATGAATAGCTATGGTAAGATTCATATTATCACTTATATTTTCAAATTATAAGAGACACATAGAAGAAATGAATTCATCTTTATTTGAAAAATCACTTTGAGAATATCCCCAAGAATTTTAAGATGGACGAATAGAAGCCTATGGGAACTTTATTTAGAAAATGGTAAAACCTTGTCACTATAAATGTGTCCAAAGATGTAAGAAGAATAATATTACATGAAACCAATTCTTATCACATTTTTATAAGAACCTTTATGTATTAAATAGTTTGTAGTAAACCTAACATAACACTTTAAGTGTTGTGAGTCAAAATTTCAAGTAGCTTGATAGAATGCCCAACTCATTATTCAATGTACTTGTCAAGTAATTTGTCACATAAGTTAGATGGGTGCCTTGATATCTTTCTACATCTTTTAGATTATTATAAGAACATGATGAAAGATAAAACTTGATATAAACATTTTAAATGTGAATAAGAATGATAATTTAGTCTATGTTTAAAAACTTAATATCAATAACAAAATTTATTTTAAAAACATAAAATATTTAATATTTTGAAATTATTATTTTTTTACTTAAATTTATAAAAACTAATTTAATATTATCTAATATAAATTTTACAATTTAATATCAATTTCTTTTTCAACCCATCATTTTTATATATATTTTATTGATATAAATTATTTTACAAATATTTTTTAAATATATATTTTTCTCAACAATACTTGAGTATCTTAAATTTTTAATCTATTATTCTATTTAAAAATGGAAAATAAAAACATGAATTCAAAGGATTGGTAATGTCCCATGTAGAAGGTGGGATATTCAAGATGGGTCTAATGTTTACATTTTATTATATATAAAATGAAAAATTATACATCATAAATTTATAAATATCATTAAAATATAAATTTTGATTAATAAAAATAGGATAGTTAAATAATTATTACAATGTTTCAATATAGTATATGAAATAATTAATACAATATTTAAATATAGTATATAAATTGAAGGTGCCATGAATTGGTTTAATGCACATGCTAAAATTTTGTAACACCCCGCCACGAAACCTTAGAGGACAACACATTAACACATCTAGAAAGAAACAATTTTTTTTTTAAAATAACAATAAACACAAGATTACAATAAAAACATTAACTTATATTCTAACCTAAGTCCTCTAAGGCCCGTGACTACACTACTAAATTAGCAAGTGACATTAAATCATTACATTCAATTTATTCTAACAACAATATGAGTTCCATTTCATCCACACATTAACAAATCAACTATTATGAAATCATCCATGGTATACTAACAATTTAACACATCAATATTCATTAAATTGGCAATAATATCACATTCATCATTACAAGAGAGAATTTTACAACAATTACATTGATATATCATTACATTATTATCTCCTGGTATAAGTGAGGAGAATACATCAGGAGTAAACATAGAATGCAATGGAATTTTGGTACAATACATGAAAGATAATCCACATGATCGAGAACAAGTGAAAAAGTTTTCAAATCCAAGGAAAGGTACCGCGAACACGAATAAGTGAGGGAACCTAATGGAGTGCATGGCACATTCTACCCAACCATGTGGACCCCTAAGGTCCACCCCCGTGTTGGGAGATAGCATAAGGTCTCACCACAAAATCCAAGAGATAGACGACAACACAAAGACTAACATAACAACACTGATCAAGTACATAACAACATTGAATGATGACACATCACTTCCAAAGGTGTACCACATCAGAGAGAGACAAGAATCAAGAGGACACTAGGTTTCTGAAGGAGGAGTGTCATCACATAGGTTGCTATGGGTTACCTTGGCGTAACCTTCCTAGGCTACCAGACTACCTGGCCACCTCTACCAGCCGCCAGACCCCCATACACACTATGCAGGACCAACATACCTTTCATGAAGACAAGACAGTTGGTTTTTCCATTCCAGGCTTTCCTGTCTCACCTCAAGCCTAAACAAGCGCTTGAGTCGTGAGAGAGACATTCATTATCTTTATTTAATGTGAGAACTACCCAAATCCCCTAATTAATTATTAATGTTTTCACTTGATTAGGAAACTCTCAATGAGTTACCCTAGCGCCCCTTTGTGTACCGAACCCTCATTGAGAGCCACTCCCCCTATTAGCAACAAAAGACTCAATAGTCAAATATTTGGGTATGCCAACTTGCACAACATATAAAGCCACATAATATATCACATGAAGCGAGACATGCACCTACTCACACAAAGTCTCCACAGATAACAATATCATAGTGCAAGGTAAAACCCACATAATCATAAACCAAGTATCAAATCAAGTGCTCACAAAGAATCAACAAAAAATAACATGAAAACTATTGTGGAACAAAACCATAAAATGGCTAGGTGCAATGCCATTATCTTCAGTGTAATGTCTAAAAATTTGAAAATTCGCAACAAGGCTTGCTGGTTGTTGATCTGGAAGATGACAAGGATAAAATCAAGAACGATGACCAAGGTATATAGAAAAGGACCCATGCCAACCTTAAGAAGAAAGCGCCTCCTACTACTTAGATGGTCCAGATCTTAAAGAGGGGGGTTTAGGAAATGAATGACATGGAAGCTGAGATTGCAGAAATGTTAAAGTCCCAAGTTTAGTCACTGCTAGCGTTATGTCTAGTCTTTTTGGGTCTTTTCTATGGCCCTTCCTGGCTTTTTTGGTGGCTGTGGCTTTGTCATTTTGTTGTTTTCTTTACAACCTCTCTGTTATTGGGGTCTTTGATGGTCTTATCTTTTGTTTGTAAACTTTGTGGTTTTGGGTCCCTGTAAAACCCATTTTTTCCTCTTTCAAAAACATGAAAGCCATTCATAAGAAAACTCTTTTTCCCCAACCTCTGGAAGTTGACAAATCTTTAACACAATTGTTCCCCCATCGAAGCGACAACAATAACAAGATCTCCTTAGGAATTATTTTCAATCCAAAAATTACAAGTCAACAAGTACAAAATAACGAGTACAAGAGATCTTCAACTCCATTAAAACTAATAGAATCAACTCAATATCAAATCAACCACAAATAACAATAGTAAAATCATCCAACGGGCATCCAAGGGAAACCTTAATTTTCTCCTCACAAGATACCCAACCACTAATAACCTGATCAAACTTATAAATTGGCTAATAAACCACTTACACAAAATCAGCACCACAACAACAAATCAATCAATTGATTCACAATGTCAATTCGAATATCAACCCACTCAAACAATTAGATCAATCATGATAACAATCACAAGTATTCCAAATAACTATTCATATAGAGAACTTACACATCAACTATTAAATGAGTATAAGGGAAATCAACATTCAAAGATCATCTAATTTCATTCATTCACATAGGCCCTCCATTTATCTAAATATAATTAATCAAAATTATTTTTCTTGAATTTACAATCATTCAATTATCTATAACAACAATTATCCTATTAACTAGTTCCATGCATAATATAATTCTGAAAGAAAACAACATTCAATAAATCAACCAATTAACCTTGACCATGGTAGACATTCGCAATCCAAGCAACAATACATATCAATTTCACAACTAAAGAGTCCCAACTAATTTCGCTAGACACAACATTACTAGAAGACTACAATAGCTTTCGATTCTAGTTCTTTGTCATCTCTCAACTGAAATATAAATTCTATTTACTTTAATAATTTCAAGTACATACAATAAATTCCATTTATCTATCGTCCTAAACTATTCAATTAAAATAACCATTCAAATTCTATTACGTTTAAACTAAACATTTAGACCTCTCATACAAGTGTAAATCTAACTTTATTTATCCTAAGCATAGGTTGGTATTAATCTTACAATATTCCTTGTGAAAGAGCTCCATTCTATCTCTAATTGAGCTAGTGATTTAAATACCAAAACAAATACCACTTGAGCCTAAAAGGGTTAGAACAAGGCCAATAAGTGTTATTTTCCTACCCTTATACTAAAATCTTTTAACGATACACTATTTATCGATACCAAGACATATAAACATTTAGATATCATAATCAAATTACAGTTTCCAAGTTACAACGTTATCCTACAGATTTAAACAACCACACACACAGATATATATATATCCAGGTACATTTTAATATTCCATTAGATAAAACTTATTTAAATAAAAATACAGAATACTGAAATTAAATAACATACAACAATAGATATACACATGAATATATATATATATATATATATATATATATATAAACTCACACACTTTTGTCCATAATCAAACACCTTTATCATTGTTATATTAATAATCTGTTGTCTAAATAATCCGGCCAAAGGCCACAGATTTAATAGCGACCACACAAATGCAGAGATCCAGCGTATTTATATATCTATGCTCTCAAAAACTAGTGTCCATACGCGTGTAAGGCGCAGATAAAAGAATCAACATATACAGAAAGGATTGAATGGGATTCTAAACTAACAGTTCGACCGATTTTAAAGATCATTGACATGGTACGATGGATGGATAACCGAGCGTAACTCAGGCAGTTTAAACTTATGACAACCGCCATTAACATGGCGTGTCTCATACAAGGATAATTTCACATGAAAAAAGCTACAGGAAATAACTTAATTCCAAACAAATTAACATAGGTAAGCATGCTTTGGCAAGCAAGAGATAAGGCATAGACCGTGGCGAGCATGATAAGCACAAGAAAATACAGAAAAGAGGTGGACGTCATGCAACAACAGGCTTTTGATTAATAAAACCAAGCGACTGAATACAACTCTTAATGTTTGCAGATTGAGTTCACTTAACAGCTAATATTCTGTGCAAGAGGACATTATATACATAGTTCAATTCAAGGAATATAGAACCTCCATACGGCAATGTGAGATTACGATGTATTTCAATCCCAAGACGGCTTCACTAATTTCATCGAGCAAAACAAATACCGTGGTGGTGAGGGTAACATGGTAGATAAAAGAATGTGAGTTTAGGAAATTTAGAAGCAATGCTATGCAGGTATCAATAAGACCAGGATCACGCCACATGCAAAACAAATGTAAGGGATATTTCCATCGCCGTCCACAGAGGAAGGAGGAAATGGAGTAGTAACACAGTATCATGACAAGAATTTATGTATAGTTATATTTATTGATGCCGACCGTGCCATAAGGCTATAAGAGGAACGAACTCAAACCACAGATTACAGATGCTCGTGTTCTATGGTTTCGAATTCAATGGAAAGAACATGGAGTACTATGAGTGTCTACTGGGTATTTGGTTGCAAATTACAATGGCAGCACCGACTGCCTTACTGGCTTGCTAAAACCAAATATAATAATGGGCAATGATGATTAGCAACGAAACTATATATACACGTAGAGGCAACCCTCCAAAAACCAGCCAAGAGCAAAATAGAGGATTTCACCAATTAAGAATGTAAAAAGGATTATTATATACTACAGTTGAGTTGCTCAAACACATAGCAGTCAAATTATGGGAAAAGCAGAGCAAGCTCAAATCCCAGATAGACTTGCCATTATCAGAACCATACTCTTATTAAATTACACTCTCAAGAATTTAACCAGTAATTACTTACTTCAACAGCACAGCCATGCAAGAACATTCTCTGAGCAAACATTAAATTTAAGAAGAAATGGTGGCACCTAGAATGATTTGT
>VDFB02270932.1:0-35303 GCA_007258455.2 Sequoia sempervirens
ACCACAACTGAACCTCCTAATCTCTCTCAGTTGTCATGACCCGAAGTTGTTGTTGCAGCTAATCCCGCTCTACCTGTAGCCGATCTCTCTCAGTTGTAATGGCCTATATATGTGCTTGTAATTGGGCATCTAGTTGTATGGGTGGAGGAGGTGGTGGTGCCCTAGAACTCATCCATCATGCCCATCTCCGACTTCTAGGTCTTGGTGTGACCTTGATCCGGGTTGTTGTTGGTGCCCATCACCAACACCTAGGCCCCTCGTGACTAATCCTACTAACGCCTTGACCTTGGCCCCATCCTACTCGCTCTGCCACCATCTTAGGGCTCCTCAAATTTCAACTCCTCACCGTGAACACTATAGTGTAATCATCGGCAGGCACATCTTGAACCTCGCCAAACTACCGAGCAATGCAGTCTGGGAGGTACTGCTCTATCATCGTATGCTCTCGCCCCTACATATATCAGGTTTTCCAAGCAAAATACAACTATTGTTGATCATCGTATCATGTTGGATGTTGTAGCCACGACCTCCATCTGAACATGATCATGTCATTAATGGCATGATGCCATTAAACTAGACTTGTAGGGCCTGCGTGTTGAAGATTCATCGACACCCTGTACTTGAAGATGACGGGCTCATCCTCATGAATGTTTGTTAAAACAACCAAGGGCCTCAACACTGCAATATGCTCATATACCCAAATGTAGAGCAGTGTAACACCTGCTCCGATGCTCTTGCCCTCGCGGTAGACAACCTCATGCATGTCGTGGTATAATGAAGCCAGAAGAATAGGACCCCACACATACATCACACACCTCTTGATCATCCCCTCCCATGCCAATCCCCATCTGAGATTGAAATCTTTGCCCCGTCGATCTGGGGCAATCACTACAGAGATCAATGTAGCTACAAACAATCTGAAGATGGGCACTCGATCCTGATATACATCAAGGTCAATATGAAAGCTCACCAAAATGATCTGACATCTATGTAGAAAGGAGATACATGTGTCTCTCCTGACATCTAGGTCATCTATGACATGCTCTCTATGAATAGATAGTCACAAAATGTGCCACACGTCCTCCAGTGTAACAGTGGCCTCCCTGGTGGGCAGGTGAAATGAAGAGGTCTCGATGTGCCACCTCTCGATCAACATCGTCATCAGAGCAAGGTGGGTCCAGACCTTGGGCAAGAAAGCAATGAAGCCTAACCCCAACATCCCCAACCGCTTTACCTCCAAGTCATCAAAAACTCGTGCCATTGTCATAATGTTGGAATGGTACTCTTACGACATCAATGGGGGAGGATCCTCATGCATGCATCACACACACAACATCAATTTTCCAAAAAGTTAGAAAAATGATCAAAATCTGAGACTTTGCATTCTAAAACATCAAAAGCATCGTTGAAATCAATAACATCGCTTCTTTTGGTGTGTGTCACTATATCAATTTGGACAATGCATCGCCAATTTAGCGACACACGTCGCTACGCTCAATAGCAAATCGACATTTGTAAGAGTCGCTAAAGCAAAAAAAATGGGTGCATCGTTATTTGCTACATGCATCGCCAACTGATTTCCAGTGTTGCTAAACCTAAAAATCTTGCGCATCGCTATATTAACCTAGCGACCTCCTAATTAAATGCATCTCCCAACCAAAAAATGGTGGTGCACCACTAAACAGAAGGTGCATCGCTATAGAATCAATAGCAATACTTTTGACACATCAATTGTGTCGCTATACAGTGACGCGCCTACAAACCTAGTTTTGATGCACTATTAAATGCACCTAAAACTGAAAATCGAGACAAGTTTCGAGTCACATACCCGAGGTCCTGCATCTGCTCGCCGCTGGTACTCTCGAACTCGCTTCGAAAGGTGAAGAGGAAGCGCACAGGGAGTCATTTTTCCAAGGTATCAGAGCTTCAAATGCATAAATATCTAAAGTGTGAATGCACAAATGAATTGAAAGTGACCCTTCATCACTTATTTAAGCCTAAAAATTAGGGTTTCTTGCCCTAATTTGAGCCAAAAGCTAGGGTTTTGACCTATTTTACCTATTTCCATCCTGCACAACCTATTTTGAGTCGTGTTTTTCATTTTTGAGGCCATTTTTGGCATCTCGAGGCCTACTTTAGCACCTAAACCTATATTTTACCTTTGTCGAGAAATCAACCCAAAATTCAAAATTTCTACTCAATTTCTCGTGGGGGAAGGGAACCAACTTATTCCTTCTGTTGGGGTAACAGTGGGACATCCAAAAATCATTTTATTTTAATTTTTTTTATCTAAGCAACAATTTTTAATTCGAAAAGCACCACTCTTTGAACCAATGTAACAGGTACCTTGCTTCAAAGAGGGGAAAAATGTAGACACTTAAAAATGTCTTGAATGATATCATGCACTTGAATCAGATATAGTAACATCATTTCATCCTAAAACCCATCCTTTTTTTTGCTTAACTGATTAAAATAGCCTAGCTATTTAATTAATTGCATCATTGTCATCTATTAATCTAATTGACCTAATTAGGTTAATTCACCCCCTCTTGTGGTAACATTTTGCCTTATTAAATTGAATAAATCAATTGATTTAATTTAATCCCTAAAGTCCTCTTATTTAATTAAATAACCTTAAGTTATTTAATTAAATATCATATGACTTCCCCTTTTCATTAAATAAATCAATTATTTAATGAATGTCCTAACTCCTCTAATTTGTATAATTGAAACTTTACTTAATTATCAAATTACTAATTAAATTTAATCCTCCCACTTGTAAGGGAATACTCCAAGGGAATATTCCTCCTTTTCACATTCCTCCAAAAAGGGAATATTCCTTTGCACAATTAAATTTGGTTTTAATTAACTAAATATCTATTTTTTCTCACCCATGAGAATATTCTTTGAAAATATTCTCTTTCTTCACTCATTTGAAAAAGGGAATATTCCTTTTTATAACAAACTTTCAACAAGACTTCTTATGCAAGTTTTGAAAGTGTGTTTGTTTGGATGAATGTAAGCCCTTTATTAAAAACCATCTTGCCTCCTCAACCCTTGATGGGAATCCATGAACCATGCCTCCATCTTCCTTTTATTCTAACCGTTCATTGATCCTTTTGATCCTGGCCATCAATTTCATTTTGCCTATTCTATAAATAGAGCTTGCCTCTATTGAATAGGGATCCATCTTTTAAGAGAAAACTTATGCTATTAAAATCACTCTCATCTTGCACTCATATTTCTTGTTTTGGAAAGAATTTTAGGTTAATTTCTTACAACATATTAGTTTAGCTTCCATGGCAACCTAGGTGCATCCATTTAGTGTATTTGGTAATTAGGGTTTCAATCTTTTAAGCTTAAACTTCATTTAGAATAGATTTTCATACACCCATATCAGTCATCTTAGCATAGATCATGTTAAAATAACTTTCATCATAGTAAAATAGCTTTAAATCATGTTTTCATATACATTTATCATTGGTTTCATCGTTTCTCCTTAATAGAATCGATCGAAACAAGCTCATTTATCATTGGGATTGGGAAAGGGTCACCATTCCACATCAACGCTACACCACTCCCCCAATAGGATAAGTTTCATTGGATTAGAATAGGTGTTTTTGAAGCTTTAATATTTTAATATGGTAGTTTTAATGGATGCTTAGTTTAGTTTTGCAAATTGAATGATCTTATTGGACTGATGTTTCGTGGCTTAAATACACTTTGAATCCTCATGGATCAAGTGTAGTCAGCCTATACTAAGTCTTCGGTCACACCAAGATATGCCAAAGATTAAGAAACCTCAATCTACTAGTTGCAAACCATGTCATGAAGGGAAACAAACAAATAACATATTTTCTGCTAAGGAGTATTCTACATCATAACCATTGGATTTGGTGCATGTTGATCTATGAGGACCTATGAGAAAAAAAGAGTCTGCAAGGTGATAGGTATTTCATGATTCTCATTGATGATTACACTAGAATGACTTGGAATACCTATCTAAAATAGAAGTCAAAATAATTTGAGAAGTTTATGGCATTCAAGGAATTAGTAGATAATGAAACTAGAACAACAATCAAGGTTTTGAGATTAGACAGAGGTGGAGAATTCACTTCTAACAAGTATGACAAATTTTGTGAAGAACATGGGATCCAAATGTTGGATAGGACAATTGAGAGGGGGGTGAATCAGCTGTCATAGATTATAATCTTAAATTCGATTACTAGAACTAACACATAAACTGATTAAGTGATTAATCATCAAATTCAAGTGCTCAAACACAATAACATCATATTTACATGGAAAACCCAATGAGGGAAAAACCACAGTGAGGATTAACTCACACTATTGAGAATATCAAAGCTAATTATAAAAAGGCTCACTGCCTGAAATAAGGACACACTGTCCGGACTCACTATCCACAGGGCTACAACCCAGAGGGCTCACTGCCATAGAGATACAAAGAAGACAAAGAAGACTTGTTACAGAGAGATAACAATCCCAATGCAATGAAGATTCCACCACAATCACTGATCAACTCACATGAATGATAGAGTTCGCCTTTTGCTCACTACATCCATAAATGTGGTGTTAAGCTTCACACGGAACAACCACACACTTAACTTACACACTTTAATAATAGCATCAAAGTCACGTCCACTCTTTCACTTATCTTCCTTCTTTTCTTATGTACAATTTTCATCGCTAGCATATTTTGTATTTATACTATCTCCAACCTTGAAAAGATACAAAGTCAACCATCCAACTTTAACTTTCAAATTAGGTCAGCACCAAAAATCCTAGGGTAGAATTAGAATGAGGGTGACCACTTCACTGGGATCCATAATAGATCCAACACACTTCATCAGCTTTGAAAGTAGTGCTTGACACACGGTCTACCATACCAGTGTAAAACACATAGATAAATTAAGCTCGATACTTCCAAATGCCAAAACCAACTTCAATAGAACCAGGGAAACACAACTCTTGAATCATACACCATAATATTTCATCAAAGAGAAATCCAGACTAACAACAATTCTCTCAGACCTCAAACAACACACAAAAAAACATAGTTCACAAGCACCGAAACTAGCAACCTTCTTTTAATACTATTTTCTCAATATCCTCGACATATACAATCAACAACAACTAGTAGATAACTAGCTGACCGGTTGACATCAATGACAACACTTCATTCCTTTTCCATTTTTGCAACAATCTCCTCCTTTGTCATTGATGGCAACACATGATGTGAAAAACCATCAAAGACACCATACCTGTTATGAAAATACTTCTCAAGATTTTTTCTTTCTGCTTCTCCCCCTTTTAGAAGATCATCTTCCTCGTTACCTGCTTTCTCTTATTAACTTTTCACATGCTCTCTCTCCCCCTTTGACATCAATGGCAAAGGAAAAAGATATGTCCATTGAAACTTCCTTTGACATGAAAATAGAATACCACAATTACAACACAAAAAATTTGCCTACTCCCCCTGAGGGCAACCACCAACAAACATCACTCCAAAAGATAGAATCATGAATTCACTGGATTGATGCATCTCCAAATGCATCGTAGTTTGTAAAAGGAGGGGCAATAACCCCTAGCTTATCCTGGAGATACTCAAAAGTATCTTTAGGAAGAGCCTTTGTAAATATATCTGCAATCTAATCTTTTGTCGAAACATACTCAAGCTTGACTTCATTCTCCATAACCTTCTCTCTTAATAAATGATACCCAATAGATATATGCTTCGTTCTCGATTGCATCATAGGATTCTTTGAAATGTTAATTGTACTTGTGTTATCGCAAAAGATAGGAATAGGATCATCGTGTAGCATTGTGATATCTTTCAATGTTTGTTTCATCCATAAAACTTCTGTACAACACGATGCAACAACAATATACTCAACTTCAGCAATAGACAAAGAGACTGAATCTTACTTCTTACTCAATCATGCCACTGGTCTACATCCAAGAAAGAATGCACCACCACTTGTACCTTTTTTTTCATCTATACTTCCAGGCCAATCTACATCTGTATAAGCACTGGGTGTAAAATCAGTATCTTTAGGATACCATAATCCATAATATGGAGTGCCTTTCAAATATTTGAATATTCATTTAACTACAGTAACATGTGTTTCCTTCAAATCTTCTTGAAATCTAGCCACGAGACAAACCACGTGCATAATATATGATCTAGTAGCAGTCAAATACAGTAGTCCACCAATCATAGATCTATACTTGCTCTGATCAGTCTTAGGTGAATCATCATCTTTTCCCAACTTGCATCCACACACCATTGGAGTACTTACCAGTTTGGAACTATCCATACCAAATTTTCTCAACACTTTTCTCACATACTTAGATTGTGAAATGAAAATTCCTTTCTCTGTTTGATTAATCTGTAGCCCAAGAAAGAAATTCATCTTGCCAAACATAGACATTTCAAATTCTTTCTGTATTTCTTCTGCAAACATCTTGCACATCTTTTCATTTCCTCCAAAGATAATGTCATCAACATATACCACTACAATCAACATTTTGTCATTCTCAATTTTGAAATACAAAATACTGTCTGTCGTACCTTTGTTAAATCCTTATTGATTCAAATATCTAACCTTGCATACCAGGCTCTAGGAGCTTGCTTCAATCCATATAAAGCTTTCTTTAATCAACACACCATATCTGGTTGATCTGTTAACTAAAATCCTTCCAGTTGTTCCATGTAAACCTCTTCATCTAGCTCACCATTCAAAAATGTTGACTTGACATCCATCTGATAGACTTTGAAATCTTTATAAGCAACTAATGCCAAGAACATCCTTATAGCTTCCATTCTTGCTACTAGGGCAAAGGTTTTCTGAAAATATATACCTTCCACTTGTGAGTAGCCTTTACATACAAGCCTTGCTTTGTTTTTGTAGACATTCAAATTATACTGATTAATATCACACACTTGATCCTGATTTACTAACATCAGTTCTCCCTGAATCACTTCTTTACTAACCATTTAATCAAATAATCTTTATTTGATTAAATCATTATCTTTCTTTAATTAAATAAATCATTTTATTTAATTAATCCTATTTCCTCTATTTTTATTAATAGGGGAAAAGCAGGTTTTGACGGACCCGAAACCCTGTACAGAAAATCACCAAATGCTGCTAAAAAATAACACAGTCAACCACCACTAGCATCCCAACCAACAAAAAACCGAACAAAACGGGTGCCAATCATCAAAAAAGACAAAGAACAACTCGAGGCTCCCAACATCAAAACAACCCCAACCAAAACACCCAAAAAAGCAGAAAATAATGAAACAACTGAAAAAGAGAGACCAATTAAGGCCACCCAACGTATTGGCCAATTCAAACTGCTAGGACTTACATTTTTAAACCATGTCAATCAACTCCTTTTTTTCCTCCTCAAATCTTCTTTTCCACTCTTCCAATCCTCTGGCAACCAACACCTTGTCATCATCCCTAAGGGATTTTTTACCTTTTCCTTTTCTCGCCTGGTCTTTCTCCATGAGTTGAGAAAAGAAGACATGTTCTTCCCTTAGTTGACTAAGCTTCTTAAACAGGACCTCAAGGGCCTCAACGTTGTTCTTGACTGAAGCATGGCTTACCCTCAACAAGTTTCTAAAGTCATTATTTAGACCGTCCACCTTATCCTCAAGGGCTTTCAACATGTCCTCACAATTAACTTTAAACTCATTTTGAGTATGCTCCATATCCACCAGTCTACCAATTAAAATGTCTAGCACAGAGGGACCCGAATCTTTCTATAAATTAGCCTTGATACCCCTGATTTTAATATTGATTTTGTTGAATTCTTGTAGGGTCCACTTCATCAATTTAAAAGTGTCAGTAGCCCCAGCCCTAGCCATGTCTAACAAACCAAACATGGAGGTATCATACTCGTCCAAGTATGAAAAATCCTCAGATAGAGGGTCAACTCTCATAGGCAGAACACCTTTGTCCTTGCCCTTACCATTCACATACTGCTCCTTGCCCTCTTTCTCTATAGTATCCATATTAACTTCATTCACCGAGGAGTCCTCCATAGATACAGTATTAACACTAGGGTTGATATTAGCCTCAACCTTCAAAATATTCTTGGTCGTCCCTACATCTTGCTTAGTCTTCAAGCTCGCCAGTCTCTTAGACAGTCTTCTCGACTGAACAATCCCTTTAGCATTCTTCTGGGCCCCAAACTCCAGAGCCCCAACAATCGCATCTTTGTCAACCGCCACTTCCGCAAATCCACTTTATTTGATTAAGTCATCATCTTCTATTAATTAAATAAATCATTTTATTTGATTAATCCTAATGTTCCTATTTTAATTAAATAAATCCTTCTATTTGATTAAATCATAATCTTCCTTTAATAAAATAAATTAACCTTTATTTGATTAAATCTAACATCATCCCTTTAATTAAATAAATCAAACTTTATTTAATTAAATCTAATGTTCATTATTCCTCCCATTTGATTTAAATAAATCCAAAAATCTAAATCAAATGTCAAATCAAACTAATCTCCGTCTAAGTTAATTAAATCCTGATTAACTCTAACACTAATCCATCAAATCCTCTAGATTTTGCAACTTGCATAAGTAAATCAATTTAATTGATTTATAAATTCTTCTATTTTCATTCAAAAGGGCATCTCATTGGAATATTCCTCCATTTTGAAATATCCCTCCCAAAGGGACTTGTCCTCCAACTTGGAATTTATAAATATTACATGTCCTTTTTCTTGAGCCAAGTGGCATTAACTCACCTTTCATCTCTTCCTCAACAAGCCATCTTTCAAATTTCAAATTCCACCTAATTGCATTTATCATGCACATTGATCAAAATGTGCTCCACCTCTCTTCAATAGCATGTTGAAAAGTGGCACATTGTTATTGGTTCATCTTTAGTCCCAAATCCTTCCTATTTCTCCATTCTTCCATCCTTCTTCCTTATAAATAGAGGCCTTCTCTATTGTATTGGGGACACACAATCTTATGCATTTTGAATCCATAACTTATAGCATCTTCAGGGCACGCATTTCATCCATCATCCAAGAGATTATCAAGGATTGGGAAAGGGCTACTTTCCACATCAAAGTAGCACCAATCCACTATGGGATAGGGTTTGATTATGTTTTCATGTGCTTTCATTTAGTTTTTTTTGTTCTATTTCTCTTGTTTGCATATTTTAGCATGATTAAATATTTCATAGGGATGCTCTATTTGATTTGCTTAATTTAACTAACAATACTAACGTTTGTTTATTTTTGAGCAAAATGCAGAAAAGGCATCTACAGTTTCTGACAACTTTCCCATTCTCATTCAACTTGTTTTTGAATACCCATTTTGATCCAATGATATTTTTGTCTGCCGGTCTTGGAACCAATTTCCAAGTTTGATTTTTTTCAATCTACAAAAGTTCTTCTTTCATTGCTTCCTTCCAATTTTCATCCTCACAGGCTTCTCTTATTGACTTCGACTCAATTTCAGAGAGTAAGCACACATTTACTTTAGTAGAAGCTTTGCTTCTAGTCAACACACCTTTTGTCTTGTCTCCAATAATTTGACTTTCTGAATAATTCCTCTGTACATATTTTGGTGTTCTAGGGGACATTACCAAAGCATCTTCTTCTCTTTCATTTTTCTCTTTCTGCTCATCTCTATCCTGTTCTTCTTCAATTTCTTCTATTCTTGCACACTCATGTTCATCAGACACATATCCATCAATATCATAGAATTCTTCACCGTTTCATCAACCTTCACATTCGAGCTTTCCACAATCTTCCTCAATCTTTTGTTGAAACATTTGTATGCCTTGCTTTTAGTAGAGTAACCAAGAAATGTTCCTTCATCACTTCTTGCATCAAACTTTTCCAAAGTTTCCTCATCTCTTTTGATGTAGCATTTGCTTCTGAATACCTTGAAATATTTAACTATAGGAATTATTTTGTGCCATAGCTCATAGGGAGTCTTTGTACTGTTTGTTCTTGCCTGAAATCAATTGAATACATACATAGTAGTGTGAATAGCTTCTTTCCAGTAAACTTCCAGTAATCAAGCTTCAATGTTCATTTACCTAGCAGCTTCTTGAAATTTTATGTTTTTCCTTTCAACAACTCCATTATGTTGAGGAGTTCTTGGAGCAGATAATTGCCTCTTTATTCCATTCACTTCACAAAACATATTGAACTCATGGGAGGTGAATTCACCACCTCTGTCAGATCTCAAGCATTTTGTCTTCAAATTCACTTCATTTTCAACCATAGCCTTGAATGCTTTAAATCTATCTAATGCTTTTGATTTTTCTCTTAAAAATGTAACCCATATATATCTAGAATAATCATCAATTAAAAGCAAAAAGTACCTTTCACCAAGTAGGCTTCGCGCTCTCATAAGACCACAAAGATCTATATGAACCAAATCAAGCAATCCACTAGTAGATTGCTCCCTTAATCTGTAATGATTTCTTGTTTGTTTCTCGAACTGGCAATTCTTGCATATAGCATTTACAGGCTTTGTAATTCTCAGTAGATCTCTCACGAGTTGAACAGTACTAATCCTTGCCAAGTTATCAAAATTCATGTGATACATTCTCTTGTGCCATAACCAACTGTCATTTATTTGATTCATAAAACATCATCCATTAGCACCTTTAAGCTGACAAATATTCCCTTTAGATTTCTATCCTATAGCAATCAAAGTTTCGGATCCTTTCTGCATCTCACACTTCTCATCCTTAAACACAAGATCATATCCCTTTCTGCACATTTGACCAATTCTCAATAGATTATTCCTTAAATCCTTAACATAGTAGACATCGTCAGTATGATGCTTGCCATCAAAACTTACTGAACCTATCCCACAAATTTTAGCACCAATATCATCTTTAAACATAACCAAACCTCCATCATATTTTTCAAGTTTCACAAACTTACTCTTTTCACCAATCATGTGATGTGAACAACCACTATAAACTACCCAAAAATTATTTTCCTGTTTAGCATGTAGGGCAAAGATAACTGTACCTTCTTTTTTCTCCTCCTCTTTCTCTTTCTCTTTCTTCAGAGGATTTGAACCTTTGACTGTCTTTCTAAATTAGTAGAAGTAGGTTCATCTTTAATCGTCAAGAACAAGCATTCATTGTCATTTGGATCTTCATATTTTGAATCTTCATCTAAAATATTAGCATTCCCATTAACATAGTAAGCTATGTTCATCTTCTTTCCTTTCCTTTCTTTGTCATATATTTGTTTATTCTTTTTAGCTCTTTCTGGACACTTTGCAGAATAGTGACCAATCTCTCCACAGCTAAAGCATTTAAAGGGAAATTTACCTTCATACTTACCATAGCCTTTTCTCAATCTTCTTACAAAGTTAGCCTTGATTTCTTCAAAGTTCTCTTAATCCAAATCTCTAGTTCTTGTAGCTTTAAAAGTAGTTTCTATTTTGCCTCCACTTCTTAGATTTGGCTTCCTCATTTCATAAGATGTCAAGAATCCTATCCTTCGTACATGTATTATAATCTATAATTTTCTCAATAGGATTCACCTTTTCACTGTAAGCATCAGGAAGAGTTTTGAGAATCTTCTTTACAATTTTGGTTTCATCTATAGTAGCACCAAGAGATCGCATTCCAGCCACTACCTCATCCAATCTTTGTACAAAAGCTTTAACATTCTCATCTTCGGTCATATGTAAAAGATCAAACTGTGTTTCCAAATTTTGTAATTTTGCCTCTTTTACCCTTTCATCACCATTGTGCGCTCTTTCTAAAGCATCCTAGACTTCCTTAGTTGTCTTCAAATTCTAAACCTTAATCAACTCGGAATGTACCAAACTATTCTTCAAGATGAACTTCGCCTTGTTATTCACTTCATGTGCTTTAATTTGCTCAGGTGTACTTAGACCATTTGTAGGAGGAGTGTAGGGATTCTTGTAAGCTTTCTCTACATCAAATCCACAATACTCTAGATATTCTTCCACCAATACTTTCTAGATACTATAGTTAGTTCCATCAAACCTCAAATAATCAAAGACCATTTTGTTATCCATCTTGGACCTTCCTCAAGCGGTTAAGCTCTTCACTAAGGAACCAAGATCTAATACCAATTGTTGGATAGGACAACTGAGAGGGGGAGGTGAATCAGTTGTCATAGATTATAACCTTAAATTCAATTACCAAAACTAACACATAAATTGATTAAGTGATTAATCATCAAATGCAAGTGCTCAAACACAATAACACCAGATTTTTGTGGAAAACCCAATGAGGGAAAAACCATGGTGAGGATTAACTCACACTATAAAGTATATCAAAAATGATTACAAAAAGGCTCACTACCTGAGATAAGGCTCACTACTTGAAATAAGGACTCACTGTCCACGGGGCTACAACCCGGAGGGCTCACTACCACAGAGATACAAAGAAGACAAAGAAGACTTGTTACAAAGAGACAACAATCCCAATGCAACAAAGATTCCACCACAATCATTGATCAACTTGCATGAATGATAGAGTTCGCCTTTTGCTCACTGCATCTAGAAACTCGACGTTAAGCTTCACACTAAACAACCACACACTTAACTCAAACACTTTAAGAATAGCATCAAAGTCGCTTCTTCTCTTTCACTTATCTTCCTTCTTTTCTTATGTACAATTTTCATTGCTAGCACATTATTTCTTTATACTATCTCCAACCTTGAAAAGATACAAAGTCGACCATCCAACTTTAACTTTCAAATTAGGTTAGCGCCAAACATGCTAGGGTGGAATTAGAATGAGGGTGACCCAAACACATGCTTCACTGGGATCCATAATAGATCCAACACGCTTCATCAACTTTGAAAGTAATGCTTGACACATGGTTAGCCATACCAGTGTAAAACACAGATCAATTAAGCTCGATACTTCCAAATTCCAAAACCAACTTCAATAGAACTAGGGCAACACAAATCTTGAATCATACACCATAATATTTAATCAAAGAGAAATCCAGACCAACAACAATTCTCCTGGACGTCAAACAACACACAAAAAAACATAGTTCACAAGCACTGGAACCAACAACCTTCTTTTAATACAATTTTCTCAATATCCTTGACATATACAATCAACAACAACTAGTAGATAACTAGTTGATTGGTTGACATCAACGACAACACTTCATTCCTTTTCCATTCTTGCAACACCAAAGGAAATTTTTGGCTCCTAGTACTCCTTAGAAAAATGGAGTTGCTAAAAGAAAGAACCAGACTGTACAAGAGATGGAAAGAACAATGTTGAGTCAAGAAAATATACCGGATATGTATTGGAGAGAAGCAGTTCATACTATAGTGTATATCTTGAACAAAACTCAAATTAGACAAAAGACTAATAAAACACCATATGAGTTGTGGAGAGGAAGAACAACTTCTATAAGGCATCTTAGGATATTTGGAAGCAAGTGCTACATCAAAAGAGATAAAAATTTGGGTAAGTTTGATTCTAGATCTGATGAGAGTATTTTTCTTGGTTACTCTATGACAAGTAAAGCATACATGTGTTATAAAAAAAGGTTGAAGAAAATTGTGGATAGTTTAAATGTAAGAGTTGATTAAACAATTCAATCTACTGGTACTCCGAAAGTAGAAGATGATGAACTAGTCCGCATTAGTGAAGAAGATTCAGAAGTTGACCCGGAGAAAATTGTTATAAAGACTCTAACAAAGTATGTTCAAACAAATCACTTTGAAGACCAAATTATAGGAGATAAAGATAATGGGGTTCAAACCTAGAGGAGAATTGAGGAGGAAAATGAGCAAGTGCATTTTTCTCTCCTATCAAAGATAGAACCAAAGTCTTATAAATAAGCAAGCAATGAGAAAGATTGGATAGAAGCCATGGGGGAAGAGCTGAATCAGATCAAGAAGAATGAAACTTGGGAACTAGTCCTAAGACCTACAAGAAAGAATGTGATTGGAACCAAGTGGGGTTCCAAAAACAAGCTAAATGAAAAAGGTGGAGTGATCTAAAACAAGGCTATAATTGTGTGTAAAGGATATGCTCAGATTGAAGGCATAGAATTTGAAGAGACATTTGCTCTAGTAGCAAGATTGGAAGCAATCACTATGTTTCTAGCTCTTTCAACATTCAATAATTTCAATGCATACTAGATGGATGTGAAGTCAACATTTCTGAATGGACAACTAGAAGAAGAGGTCTACATTGAAAAACCATAAGGGTTTTAGTGTTCAGACAATTCAAATTATGTGTGTAGATTAAAGAAGGCTTTTTATGGAATCAAACAAGCTCCCAAAGTTTGGTATTCAAGGTTGGATGGATACTTGCAACAACAAGGGTTTTAGAGAGGAAGTGTAGATAGTCGTTTCTACATAAAAACAAAAGGTGATCAACTGCTAATAGTTGTAGTCTATGTGGATGATATCATTTTTGGTGGTAGCAGTGATGACATGTGCAAAGTATTTCAAAAGGAAACGTAGAGTGAGTTTGAAATGTCAATGTTAGGTGAATTATCTTTCTTTCTTGGGTTGCAAATTGCACAATTAGATAAAGGAATATTTATTTCTCAAAACAAATACATGAAAGGAGATGCTAAGTAAGTTCAAGATGGAAGAATGCAAACTAGTGGGTACACCTATGGTTATCAGATGTAAGTTGAGTAAAGATGATGAATTTGCTTTGACAAACCGAAACTTATATAGATCCATGATTGGAAGTTTGTTGTATGTGACAACATCTAGACTAGATATAATGCAAGAAGTTGGGATGGTTGCTATATTTCAGGTAGCACCTAAAGAAACTCATGTCAAAGCAATAAAAAGTATATTCAAGTGTCTGAAGGCTACAATGGATTTTGACCTATGGTATCTAAAGAGTGAAAATTTCACTCTAATTGCATACATAGATGCAATTTGGATAGGAAGCATAGATGATCGGAAGAGCACAAGTGGTGGAGCATTCTTTATTTGTAACAGTTTGGTGTCTTGGTTGAGAAAGAAACAAGAATCAATTTCTTTATCTATGAAAAAGGCAAAGTACATTGTGCAACAACATCTTGTTGTACTCAAGTATTATGGATGAAGTAGGATATGAAGGAAATGAAGATTGAATTTGAAGAACCCGTTTCCATTCTTTGTGATAATACCAGTACTATAAACATTTCAAAGAACCCTGTGATGCACTCAAGGAATAAACACATTGTAATCAAGTATCATTTTCCGTGAGAGAAGGTTGTAGAAAAGGAAGTGAAGTTGGAATATATTGAGACCAAGGAGCAAGTAGCAAATATCTTCACAAAACCACTTCCTAAGGGGACTTTTAAGTTTCTCTAAAAAAAGTTGGGAGTTGTTTCCCTCTCCTCTTGAATCAAGAGAAAGCAAAGGGAAAGGGGGAGCTTTGTCTCCCTACCACAAGAAGGTTGGGTGGTCTTGCATAGTATTTTCAACAGTAGTGTGGTTTTAACTCAAGGGGAGTCTATCTAGGGAACAAGTTTTCAAAGTGTTTTTAGTTTCAAAAACACAAAAGGGGAAGAAGTGGAACTCATATGAGTGTTGAACTTTTCCATTGATGTCAAAGGGGGAGAAAGTGAACTCAAAATGCTATATCTTCCAAGGGGGAGAAATCAATCTAAGGGGGAGAAATGTCTTCATGTGTGGTCCAACATTTTTCTGTTTTCCATCAATGACAAAGGGGGAGATTGTTGAACAAATATTCTCATTGATGTCAAAGGTTGTTAGCGATATAGTTGATGTCAGAGGTTGTCATTGAAGTAGTAAGAAAGTTTATGTCTAAGGAGTTCACTGTGTCAAGGGTGTAAGACCAAGTCTTATTATCGTTATATTCCCCTTGACTTATCATTTCGAGTTGCAATAGTTTTGTTGAAGAATGTTGTATCTACGAAGTTTAGTATGGGTGCATACCTATCTGTGTTGGTGGGACACAAAATCAAGAAATATATGTTATTAGGTGTTAAGGACTATTTGTGTGACTGTTTTATGCTTACAATATCTTGCTTGCATCCATTCACTATATCGGTGGTGGTCCAAAAAACATTTCTTTTAGAAATGAAGTTTGTCTTTATGGTTTGAAAGGAGAGTATGTCTATACATGTTCTATCTTATTCTTGAGTTTTTGGAGGATATGTTTAACCTGTAAAAATATTAAAGTGACAGAAGGTTCTTTATGCTTGTCTGTCAACCTGTTAGTGTTCAAGGCCTATGCAATGATGACTAGTTGCATGCAGAATTCAAATCTTGCATGTGGTGTTAAGATAGGACTTGGTTAAGGTTCTTGTGGTGGCACATGACATCATGTTCTTTTTGCAACAACTAAATTTGTTTTTGGACCAACATGTTACACATTTCATGATTTTTTTTGAATTTAGGTCCACCCTATGTCATCTTGGTCATTTACGGACCCTTGGGCGACATGGAAGAGTGTTGAAACAATGCCATGTATATATTTCTTTATTTTTGATAAAGGGTAAAATTGGTTTTACGGGGACCCGAAACCACAAAGTTTACAATAATAAAGATAGGAAACAAAAGTCCAACAATAAACACCAGCTACACAAAAGGTAAAGACCAGAACAAGCAGCAGCCAACCGCTATAGACCAAAAAGGTCAAGCAAAAAGAGCCAGCAGAGCAAACCACAAAAAACCAGCCGCAACTAACCTAGAGTCTTAAGGACAGACTCCGTCTCCGCCTCCAAGTTCTGCATGTCATGGACTCCCTTATTAAAAATTTGAATCATCTTCAGAGTAGGGGGAGCCTTTCTCTTCAGATTGGCTCTGGTTCTCTTTGAGATGCTAGCATCCATCTCCTGGCTTTTATCCTTGGTTTCATCCAAATCCACCACCAGAGACCCCCGATGGGCTCTGTCTAACTTCTCAGTCATAGCATTAATTATTATGGCATTGTGTCCGGCCATTCGATTGTTTTGCTCAGCAATGATTTTGATGGTGTTTTTCATTTTCTCAACCTCAATTTCAATGTTTCTGTTCATGTCAGCCTGGTACAAATTTTCTTTGCTTAGACCGAAATCTCTTCGATCCACATCTTTCTTATCAATTGCAACAATCTTGGCTCCCAACTCTTCTAGTTTACTTTGAAGGGCCCAATTTTTTTTTATCTTTAGCTCATTAATTTCATTGAAAGTCCATTTCGAAAGTTTGAAATGGGTATCAACATTATTTTTAGCTAAATTTAGAACATCCGCAGAGGGATCCCTACCAGTGTTGAAACAAGTTTTATCAGGGTCAAGAGTAACAAGGGAGCCGGCTCTAGCAGTTCTATCCAACAACGGGTCGACACTTGGCTCAGTATTGTTGGCACCAGACGCCTCAGATTTAGGTTCAGATTTAGGGGAATCTTCAGAATAGGAGACAAGGTTTTTAGCCTGGGGGTTTTTGTCAACAAGACTGGTCTTGAGGGAGGGGCTTCCCGGCTCAAACTCAACACGAGCTTTAACAGAAAAAAGAATTAGGGTTTATTTTTCCAGAAAGGACAGTAGGCGAGCTAAGGACAGTTCTAGCCAAATTTAAATTGGGCAAAAACTCTGAGCAGCTAGGTTCAGTATCATCTTCCTCAGAATTAGGAGGGGCTTCTAGATTAGTAGGGACGGGCATTTTTTGGTAATGCTCAACAATTAATCTAATCAACCCAATATGCAGAATAACAAATCTTCTAGGGTTTTTCTTATGATCATCCAAACTTTTCCTCAGAGAGCAGAAAAGATAGTAGGGGAATGAAACCCTTACCTTGTAGCGGAAGTGGTTGAGCAGAGCAAAGTGATAGCCATAGACCTTGGTGAAATGACCATCCACAGTTATGTACTCCATGATGACCCATAGGACCTTTCTCCAAAGGGCTTTTATGGTGTCGGCTTCAAAATAGCTGTTAGCCATTTTCACAAGATTCAGCCTTTCTTTTTCTTTTTTTGGAAATCTGACAACGACATCGTCAGAAAAAACCCTGTCCCTGAATTTTTTTTTCCCATCAGTAGACAAACCCATCACTTCAGCTATCATATTTTCATTGAGCTCCACATTCCTACCAAACAGGGTAAGGTTCCCATTATTCCAATTTTTCTCAAAAAGGTTAGTAGCCTCCTGCTTGGATCCATGGAGCTTCTCCAGGAAGGGAAGTAACCCGCCGCTTTTAACTTTATTCCAAGCCTTAACATTTTTTGTGTGCATCTCATAGCTGTCCGGCTCGATTCTTTTCCTATCACCACCCATCTTGGCAAGCACAGTGGGGTAGAGACAGTCGAAATCTTTACTAGAATTGGCCCCGCCAAATCTAAGAACCCACAAAGCGTGCGAAGCTTCCTTGCAGACTAAGCAACTGAGCTCGGTCCCATACAATCTAATGATTGTGATGTGATAAATCCAACCCGTCCTCATTAAAGGGATAACACGCCTCTTTTCCATGTAATTTATCATAATTCAATAAAGCGCAGACATTAGAACTTAGATCACTAATATTAAGCCAAGTGCTCATATCATTACTCCTAACTCCTTCATTAGCAAAAAAATCTGCAACAACATTAGCTTCTCTATAAGCATGTGATATTTTAATTTTGTCAAACTTAGCTAGAGTCAAGATGGCATCATTGATCCATGATTTTATTGTCCACGAGGGGGGAGACTTGCCACAGAGGCAATCAATAATATTTTTGGAGTCACCTTCAAGCCAAAGATTTTTAAAGTTAAGACTTTGGGCTAAATTTATAATGTGAAAAGCGCTAGCAGCCTCTGCCAAATGATTGGTTTGGGAACCGAGAGGAGAGGTCGTCGCCCCAAGGAAATTGCCAAGGGAGTCCCTGATGACTCCACCACAGCCCGCCGCCCCTGGATTACCTTTAGCCGCACCATCAAAGTTAGCTTTGACCCATCCATTAGGCGGAAAAGACCAGCGAACATCCTCTCTGTCCATCTTGGCTTTCTTAGGGGCGCAAGGAAAATCAAGGCTAATATTCCAATCCTTAGAAACTATAAGGTCATAAGACGAGTGTACCACTTTCTCAGAATTGCAAACCTTCTGGGAAAAGACATTGACATTTTCTTTCAAGAATCTGAAGATTTTATCAAAAACAATATCCACAGGAGCTTCTTTATCTCTGTAAATTCTATTGTTGCGTTCTTTCCAAAGACCCCAAGCAACATGAGGGAAAGAGAAATCCCATAAAAGCCTAAGCACAAAATTTTTAGTCGGGGATTTCCATTGAAGGAAGAAGTCTTCAATAGACAAGGGAAAAACCCAAGAAAGATGCCACAAACTGATTATTTTTTCCCAAATTGCAGCAGCAAAAGAGCAATGAAGGAACAAATGACGCATGGACTCGGCCTCCAACTTACAAAGAAAACATTTGTTAGGTATTTGAAATCCGTGTTTGCAAAGGTTATCAATCGTGAGCACCTTGTTTTGGAGAAGGATCTAGAAAAAATGTTGATTTTAGGGATCAAATGTTTGAACCAAGCCTTCAACCAGAAAGGAGGAGAATCCTGGGATGAAGTAATCCTGGCAAAGGCTGACGAAACAGAATAATTGCCCGAGGGTTCGTCAAGCCAAACAAGACGATCATCCAACTGATCAGAGCAAAGTCTAACGGCCAGCAAAGAAGACTGAATAGGAGCAAGAGCCTGACTGACAAGACACAGATCCACCCATTTTACATTCACTCTGTAATCTTTCACATAAGAGCCGAACCATGCCTTGCAAATCTCAGCCCATTCACTAAAGGAATTGATTTTTATAAGGGGCTCCTTAAAAAGTCATCTATCCTCCCATAATCTAGTATGGTTTATGCTTCTAACTTGCCAGCCAGTTCCAGATTCCACTATATTTTTTCCATTGATTAGATTATTCCAGCAAGTTGAACCTCTTGGAAGAAGGTGGGAATCCTTCAGAATAATAAAGGAATGATTGTTTTCTAAATATTTGCTAGCTAGGATATCTTTCCATTCCCCTGAAGATGAGAAAATTCTCCAAATTTGTTTTGCTAGAAGGATTTTGTTAACCGTTCTGATTCTTCTAAGACCTAATCCTCTGGCCTTTTTTGGTCTACAAACAAGATCCCATCCAATTAAAGGTAGTCTTTTCTTTTCTTCAACACCCGACCATAGGAACCTTTTTTGAATCTTTTCTATAACATCAACAAATTTAACAGGAATCTTGAAGAGGCTCAGAGCATAGATAGGCAAATTCTGAAGCAAGGCTTTGAGGAGTTGAAGTTTTCCCGCTTGACTTAACAGAGCCCCTTTCCAATCAACAAGCTTCTTGCTAAATCTCTCAACCAACGAAATCCAAAAGGACTCAGGAGGTTTAAGGCTTAAGGGTAAACCAAGATAGGTGGCAGGTAAGGAGTCCACCCTGCAGCCAGGAATTCTGGCAATTTTGGTTTGTTTATGAACCGGTGTGTTGAAGAAGAACAGAGAACTTTTTTGATTATTGATCACTTGTCCTGAAGCTCTCCCATATTTATGGAGCAGATGTTTTAAATTTTTACCTTTTGAGACCGAAGCTTTACCCATTAGCATAGTATCATCAACGAATTGTTGATGAGAACAAACCAGGTTACCAGAGGAAGGGTTGAGACCAAGAAGAGATCTATAGTCAACCAACTTTTTTAGATTTCTGCCAAGACTTTCAGCCATAATAGTGAATAAAATAGGAGAAATAGGATCACCCTATCTTAGACCTTTGGTACTTTGGAAAAAAGAAGTAGGGGATCCATTTACCATAACTGATATGGAAGCAGTAGACACAAGCTGTTCCACCATTTGAAGAACCTTGTTACAAAATCCAAAAGCCTTTAATATTTTAAATAAGAAAGTCCAGTCAACTCTGTCATAGGCTTTTGAAATATCAAGCTTTAACAAAAGGCCTTCAGTCTTCGATTCCACTAAGGAATGGATATTCTCATGCACAGTAACAATAGAGTCTAGGATTTGTCTGCCTGGAACGAAACCATTCTGTTGAGGAGAAATCAAAGAAGGCAAAAAAGTTAAAAATCTTGAAGTTAAAACCTTAGAGATGATTTTATAGATCGAGTTACAAAGGCTTATGGGTATAAATTGAAGAAGGTGGTGAATATACAAAGAGACGATTGTAAATCTAAAGGAGTTGCATCTCAGTGCATGTGCCCTATCAAAATATCACATGAGTGTAGAAGAGTGTTTGTAGCTTGAACAAAAGTGTATGGGATGTATTTAACTACATCTGAAGGTCCGCGAGATTTATCTTTGTAATTCAATAGGACTAGTGTTCTACCTGCTATACTAATTTATTTGGGGATTGGTGTCTCTAGTAGGTTGGTGCCTACAAGCACAATAGGGGATTAGCGTCTCTGGTAGGTTAGTGTATACTTTACTGTGTAAAATTCACTTGTATATTTATGCTTTATGAGGTTGGATTTGGATAGTAGATCCAAGCAACTATTCTCACCGTGGTTTTTCCCATCTTGGGTTTCCACATATATCTGGTGTTCTCATGTGCATATGTGTGTGCTTATGTTTTTCCTTGTTCATTAGTTTCTTCTTTGATTCAGGTTTCATTTCTGATATGTGCATTTAAGTTAAGAGTTTTAAATATTTTTTATCTACTAATTCACCCCCCTCTCAATAGATTTTGTGCACTTCATTAACAACATTGCTTTCAATGACTACCTCTAGATGGTTTGAATTGTCTTCCATAAGTTGTATGTTGGGAGGTGCCATTATCCTCTCACACAACACCATAGAAGTAATTGCCACCTCAATCAATCATCTCCAACTGTCCCATTTGGCTTATTCCTTGTAGCTAACTCATCTGAAGCATGAACAAAAAATTGAGGAAAGGATGCAATACTAGGGAGATGTAGCATCAAATCTCTAGATGACTCTTTCTTGGATATAATAGTTAGGCAACTAGAATCCACAAAACTTTTTTCAACTAGATAAGGAACAGGGTCACCACTCTTTGGGAGTGGAGGTCTCATATCATCTATATCATCGACAAATTTAGGTTCTCCAATAGTACATTTTTTAAAATTATAGTCTACAAGTGGCATGCTGGACTTCTAGCATCAAAATATGGAGAACCTCTACTTGAGAAAAGCTTCTTTTTTAAATGAGCATGACATTGTATAAGCTTTTCATAGTGCCTACTAAGCAATCCTTGAGAAAACTATAGGAAATGCCTCTTTCTCTGGTATCCTATCCTCCTATAAAGTTGGAAGTAGCCTACCATAAAGTATGCTTTCTTGGCCAAGAATTTATCTCTCAAAAGAACAATGGTGGCCTTGATACCTCAATGTCTAAGGTTCCAACCTCATTCTCGAGACAACTTTCATTCAAAGTTGTGATATAAGACCATCGTATCTCTATCTTGATCTCCAAGCCCCATCCAATACTTATGCTTTGCAAAGTAGCATTTTTCTACCAAATCATCTTCATATCTTGATATGAACTCCCAAGGCCCAATCCTCGAAATTGGCACATGGAAATTGGAGGTTTTAAGCTTGTATGCACTTTCTTGGGCTATTGTAGACCTTGCATCCTTCCTTTTCATCACATCCTAGTTTAGATTTCTTGTATATGTTGGATCCTCTTAAGAGAGCTTCATCTAAATAAGGCTAGCAAGGAGGTGTTTTTCTTAGTGTTAAACCTAATAGACTTGGTTCATTCAAGGGATTGTAAAACGTAGCATGAGTATGAATTATGTTTGATTCATAACTCCATTGTCATTGTTGATTCAACATTACAAATTTGGGTCTTTTAAAACTTGGAGGATGACCTTCCTCTGCATCGATCTCCACCTTATTATTAACATTATCCAAACTCAAAACACTGGTTTCACTAATACTTTGCTCATTAATCAATCATATTGATCACATACCAACTCATGATTGTGGATAGAAGTTCCAATCTCTGGATCACAACACGTGTATTCTTTTGGATTCTGAACAACCAAAGTAGATAACAATGGCAATACATTATAAGCTTTAAATATTCAAGTATATACTACTCTATATGGATCAGATTGATTAGATCAAAATGCTCTAATGTTAAAAACTTTGTACCAGTGTTGTCATCTCCTCCTATGATGATAAATTGTCTATCCATTCCGATTGCCATATCCCTTATTGAATCACTCTAACCATGAAAATTTCTTTTGTAAATTCCTAACTGACTATCCCAAAGGCAGGCATTTCCATCAAGGCACCCAGTAATGATGTGCTAAGGTGAATATTACCACAAGAACCTTATAACACTTTCCTCATGTTGACAAGTACATTGACTTGAGAAAAGCTTTGTAGTTTCCAAATCATAAGCTTTCCATCCATCCCACCTACTAAAACCCATGTCAAGCTTTCCAATTTTGACAACCACATGAGCATTGTTATTTGTTGAGCCACTAATGACCAATGTGGAATTTGAACTAATGTTTAAGAATGTAATTCCCTCTATGTGATAAGGATGAACTTTTATAGTAAGTTTTATTTCCTGCATTTATGGGTTCCAAACACACAAACTTCCATCAACGAAAACAATACAAATAGTTTAAATTCCACAAATTCACTGTGACCAGTAAATACAAAGAAGCACTTTCCAAGGTCAACATTCTTCATCCATGTTGTGTAATCTTTTGAACCTTCCAAGACCAAATGGCCCTTTGGGTTCCATCTGACCCATTCAATCCCTCCTCCACATCGATTTAGCACATGCATGAGATTCCTAGTGGATGCATCCCAAATATGAACTCCATCCAAACCACCAGTTGCAAGTAAATGCTCATCATTGTTGAATGCCAATGCTGCAATAGAATCAATGTGTACTCTTAGCTCAAAAAATTGATGAATGTAGAGACTATGAAATAGTCTAGGCTATATTTTATTTATGTAGATTTCTCAAATATTAGAGACGCTCTATGCATACTTCCACAACTCTTGTAAGGTTCATCCTTCCTATGCTAAACCGCATACATATTTAAAAACCTTGATCCATTCTCACGTAGACCGAGGAGGGGTTGGTGAGAATTATACCATTTGAGCTCAAAGGCTTCTAAAGCTAACACTTTCAAAATGGTACAAATGTGTTTCTTGTTTAGTCGTCGACAAGAAAGAGGAGTTTTGAAACCCCCTTTAGCTCCCGAAACAAGTTTTAGAACCATGTAAATGTGTCGACGACCTTTAAAACCTTGTTCTTCTTTAAACATGATGACCATCGGTCCTCTAAGTGATTGGAAAAACTTAAAAGGGGACTATCATAAATTTTAGTGGTTGTGACAACCTTGTCGAGCTCCAACAAGGTTGTCACAACCATGTCAAAGTCCAACAGAGAAATCTAACTTCATGAAATTTCAAAAACCCTTTAGAGCTTTTTGAATACAAATATGATTTTTGAAGGGCTTAATGACATTTAAAGTGCAAAATTTCTTTGAAACTTGACAAGCATGACCTTGGGTGAAAAATGAAAAAGTATTATAACTATTGACTTGAAACTCATTTTTGCATGAAATTTTGACCAAATGGTGCACAATAATCCCAAAACATAACCCATATGTTAGTTTTTCTCCAAACACTCGAAACTAGAATTTTGACATTTTTCGTAAGCTATCATGTGAAAAATTAAAACGTTAAAATCTTCCAAACAAAATGGAGTTCTGACACGAAAATTTGGCCACATGGAGCAAAATTAGGTTATAATCAACCTTGCAAAAGGGTTTTGCATCAACTATTAAAGATTTTCAAAATTAATCATTTTTGTAATTTGGTTGGTTAAACTGCTTAGAATGTGTCGGGCCTATTTTAGAAAAGGGCTCGAAAAGATGCTTTAGAAGTGCAAACTGATAAGATGGTATGAAATGATGAACAATGGAGTATGGCAAGCTCGAAAAAGTTCAAATGTGGTTGACTTTGAAAGTAAGGCAAATAAACCCTAACCTTGCCCTAACCCTAACCCTAATTCTATCTCTAACCCTATCCCTAACCCTTACCCTAATTCTATCTCTAATCCTATCCCCAATTGTAATTCTAATTCTAATCCTAACTCTAACAATAACCCTATCCCCAACTCCAACTCTAATTCTAGCCCTAACCCTAACCCTAATTCCATCTCTAACCGTAACCATAACCCTAATCCCAACCCGAACCCTAATCTTAACCCTATCTCCAACCCCAACTCTAATTCTAACCCTAACCCTAACCCTAACCCTAATTCTATCTCTAACCGTAATCGTAACTTGAATCCTAATCCAAACCCTAATCTTAACCTTAACTTTAACCTTTACCTTTACCCTATCCCTAATCCTAACATTAATTTTAACCCTAACGCTAACCCTATCCTAACCCTAATTCTATCTTTAACCCTAACCCTAACCCTAATTCTATCTTTTACTGTAATCGTAACTCGAATCCTAATCCAAACCCTAATCTTAACCTTAACCTTTACCCTATCCCCAATCCTAACTTTAATTTTAACCCTAACGCTAACCCTATCTTAACCCTAATTCTATCTTTAATCTTAATTGATTTAATGTTAATTTAATTTGTACTATATAAAAATATATAAATTATTAATTATAGTAATTTAATATTTATACTTAATAGTTTTTATTATAGACTATAATATATAATAATAATATAATTTTTTTTTTTTAAATAAAAATTTATATATATAATATATATAATTTAATGTGAATTATATATATAAAATATATATTATATTAATTATATAATTTAATAATTTCTAACGTAAATATAATATATAATAAATACAATAATATAACATTTTATAAATAAATTAACATTATATAAATATCATATATAATAAAAACAACCTCAATCTCACTCGTAACCTAATCCTAATCCAAACCCTAGATGTAGAAATATATATTCAGAAAAACCCATTCGAGACAGGGTCTTGAAGAAGAGAGAAGAGGAGGGGCGGGTGAATCAGAAGGGAGATCGATCGTTTGTTCATTCGTTCAAAATGGGTCGCATGCACAGCAGAGGGTATTCTGTTTACTCTCTCTTACCTCTTTTTTCCTTTAAAAAATGTCGCAGATTCAACCTATTCAAGATTCAGAGCATCGTCGAAAAGATAAAAATTCGCAGAACATAGTAGATGAAAATTCTCAAAACATTGTTTTTTTAGTTTGGTTTTGTATTTTGTCAAGCTATAAATTATCCTTTAGTTAGCATTGAACATATTTAACATCTGGAATGTTTACAACGTACTTGACTTAGGTCTTGAATCCGTCTGCTGTGCCGTTTATACATATCACGGTGTGATTTTCTTCACAGCAATGGAATTTGTGTTGTTTCTAGAATTTTTAGGTCTGTGGCGTTACTACTAGTATTTGTTCCAGTTACCAGTGGTAATGCTGCCAACTCCCAACTCCTGACTTTGACAATCCATAAATCTCAAGGCCTAATACTTGAAAGAGCATCCACTTACATCGGAGATATTTTGATCGGCAGGGTCTCACATTCAATGCGACCTCACCAATGTTGTGTTTGGCAGATCTATGCGTGTCCCTGAGCTTCAGCTACCAGTGAATCTGCCCGCTTGAAAGATGGTGCATATGTCTCTCTTAGGAGAAAAGGGAATAATCTTAATGTAATATCAACCTCATATTGCTAGACTTTCAAGCAACAGTGTGCTTCACCCTCTTGCACTGTACACTGTTGAATGTCCTTACTTTACTCCAATAAAATATTTATTATTCTTTGTGATTTTCTAGTTAATTAACACTGGTTACAAATACCTGTAGATGTGCCCATTTCACATGAAGTGCGATTTCTAGAGTAATCGTCCAAAGGGGATTTGTAATGACATATTACAAGAAAATTGATTAACAAATGTATACCATTAAAGTGTTGTCTAACCATGCAAGTCACTGAAAGTTGATGCTGATGTGTAGAATTGAACCCATTCCCTTGTCAAGACAAAGGACAGTTGCCAACTGTCGCTGTTCATCTAGAATGTTTGCACATTCCCTTAAATCATTTATTCTTTATTTTTAAAGAAGACAAGCAAACATATTTTCCTTGTTTCTTTTGCATCAATTGTACATGGGTATTATCAAGGTTTATTATCAGAAAAAAAGGCTTTGATGCTACGCTCCATTTCTAATCAATCCTCATTTTCTGTTAATTTCATATCTTATTGCTCATACTAAAGATTCTGTTTGCTTTGATAGCATCAAATAATTCGAGCTTTTATTTATATTTTAAATTTTTCTATTGACACTTTGCTCTGGTTAGATATGAAGCAGCAATCTATTTGCAGTCTCATTACCCATATGTGAGCTGGTTACCTGCACTTTTTTCAAACTTCTACTCTTAACTACAATCCTAGCATTGGTATTTTTGTTGCAAAACATTTAGTGATCCATTTGCTGTCTTTTGTGAGCATGTAAGGCTGAGTGTATAAACAAATGCGAGCCCATCTGCTTTGCATTGATCTGGTTATCCGTATAGTTGGGCTTTTCACTTTCAAGAACACTGCTTGCAAATATATTTTTTGTAGATTTGTTCGCTTTCTTAGAAATTGGAATACATTTACGAGTTAGGTTTCAACCATGGACCTTTATCTCAGCATTATTTAGAAAGCTGTTTTTGCAAATATCTAGCAACACTGTCCAAGTGTTTGTTAGTGCCATGCCCATGATTAAATCCAGTTACCACCTGTAATCATATTCGTTGTGTACATGGTTTAATTTTTTTCATCCTTCTTAAATGAAATTCAACTAATGTCAGCGGAGGATTTGTTTAACTTTTTACAAGCAAGTGCCTTGTATTAGGCATTAGGCTTATGTTTGTTTTCTTTATTACTATACAACTCCCAAGACAAATGTCACAATAGAATATACAATTGATTGCCATTAATTTACGTTTAAGTAATCATTTTTGCATAGGCAGTTTAAATCAAAAGAACAAATATTGTTCAGCGCTAATATCATTTGCATTCAGATGTGTGTGGCTTGTATTATCATTTTTTTGCAGTTTTGTAAGTGTTGCTGAATATATCTTGAGGCTGGAAACCTAGAGAATCCACAATTACTTCTCATTTTGCTTTTGTCCTGAATTTATGGCACAGGCTTGAAGGGAATTGCTCTATTTTGAGGATAAAGTTAACTTTGTTTGGCACAACAATGTCATGTGAAATTGTACCTTTTCTGCTTAGCTACAGGGCTTTATTTAGAGCCAATTCATTCAGATCTTAAATCTTCTTAGTAGTGAAACTGTACCATTTTTGACATTCTTGTTTTGTAATCTTCTTCCAGATACATCTTATTGTACTATCTTCTTAGCAATCCTTTAAATCCCTATAATTTTTGAACTTTAGCTTTGTTATTGCAGTATTGCTAGTACATGTCTGTAGCATACATAAACACCAAGTACCTCGATCATTTAATAAGTTCCGCCCACTCTTGTCATGTAAAGGTTCATGGCTTGCCCAATTGAAATTAAACTTCGGGCTTCCTATTTCAGGTGGTTCCCAAAATCAATTTCCATGGTTCTGTTTACTAGCAGTGCTGTTTTGACCATCTTTGATGCATCCCCAAGTGGCCTTGCTCGTCAAGAAAGAATTGGAGAAATTGTTGGAAGCTGGATTCATAAGACCTATTGATTATTCCAACTGGATATCCAACAAGTGTTCAAACACACAAAACACAAACCTAAACACCTAATGACAACATTTAAGCAAAATTGCCATGGTGCCCCTGCACCACTCCTATATTACATTTCCTGAGGTTTCACTGTTTGAAAATTGCATTATGTAAATGGCATGATGGTATTCAAGCTATCCACATTTGTGAAAATAATAGGAAAGATTATTGGAGATTTCCTTGGAGGAGTCATCTTGCATGAACCGATGATTTCATTTTCGGATTGATTTGCATAGTTTCAAAAAGGAGGATGTCTATGTATTGCATCGTATGCTTTTTAAATTGCAGTAGGTTGAATGGGTTTAGAATTTGTATCTTAGCATTAGTAAAGTTGGTTTGTGGTAGTGGAATGGAGTGAGAGTAAGAAATTCTCTATTTAGTTTTCAGAATTTGTAGATATTGAAATTCTTTGGTCCTTTGAATTTGAGAAAACCAAGGTTACCCCAAGTTTCCGGGACGGGGACGGCGAGACGAGTTCCCAAGTTTCCGATTTTTGAGGCCAAAATTAGGGACGGCAGGGGACGGCTATATAAAAATATAGGGAAAATTTTAAATATTCAATGGAGATAACATGGGCCGGGCATGCATGTCACACATTTATAGAGGGCATTAGCATACAGCTGCAGTATGCCAATACTCAATACACATTCAAAATTAACATACACGAATCATGAAACAACCTCCAAGTTATAATTTATAAACTTATATCAAAATGCCCAAAGGCTACATTGCTACCATATAGTTTTAAAGTTTGCTATGAAAATCAAAATACAATATCGTATGTCAATAATGAATACAAAATAAACAAAGAGCATTGCTGCCCCTAATCATCTCTCATAACCGCATCAAAATCAAAGTCATCCTCTGAGTCACTACCACTGTGATGCTCCTCCTCAACCAATGGGACCCCAACCAAGCCCTCAGCTGTCTCCTCCTCATCTACCTGAGCCGTGTCCTCGAGATCAATATCCCACCGTAGAGCTGGAGTTTGTCGATACTCTGGAGTCTGCCGATCCTAAAGCTGAAAAGCACTATGAACGACCACTAGCTTCTCCGCTCATCTAGAGGTAAGCCTATTCCTCTTGAGGGAGTAGATAAAGCTATACGTGGACCAATTCCAATCTGCAGCAAAGGAACTAGCAACCTATGCAAGAAGGCGAGTGGCAAGTATCTTCAACTGCGGTGTATCTCTCCCATGATAAGTCCACCATCCAATAGGGGTACGATTGAGCTAATATAGCTCTATCCAACCTCGCATGTGGTTTACTCAAAGTTTGGGCCATTAAGATTAGCAAAGTCTAGAAATTGTGACCGAAGTAGTGAAGCCTACTCTAGTGGATAAATCTTTTCAATAGCCCGTGTGAACCCATCTAAAACCTCAGCATCATCACATGGAACACCCTACCATCCCATGAACATGCCATTTGGATTTAAAGCAAAAGGCAGCCATATGTATATAGGCCCGAGGGGTGTTCATTTATTCCCACCTCCCTACAATGGGCCTAATATTGTTGCTCATATAAGTCAAAATTGGAGTCCCTTCATCAAAACCTTTGCTGATCTTCCTAGCATGGTGTCAAGTATATATATATCTCTCCAAGACTAGGAGTGCATGTCGACATATCCAGCCAGAAGCATCTACAGTAGAAGAGATGAAGGAGCAAATATATCGCAAAAGAGTACAGCAATGAAAGTTCAAAATAATTAGTTGACAAGTTATTTGACATGTTATAAACTTCAAAAGTTGGAACATTGGACAATAAAATTAAAATATTAAAATCAGAAATTTAATATGAAAATCAGCCATCTAATATGTCTTACCTCACATTGGCCCACCAATCATTATCGAGGATCTTTTGTTTGATGCTCTTTCCTTGCGTAGAACTTGCATTAGGCCATCTAGTCCACTCAGCATTGACCATCATCAGTTGTAGAGGCTCATGCACCTCAACCATCCTCTCCAATAGGATGAAGTATGTGGCATATCTACATTCATTAATTCAATGATTCATTAAAAAATAAAAATTTAAAACAAAATCAGATTATGAATACAAATTGAAAGTGAAACAAAATGAAATGGCATACCTTGTATCAACAGGTTTGAGAAACTCCTTCTTTGAAAGTGTCCTGAAAAGAGCAAGTGAGGTGTGGTGGTTGCAAATGAACAGTTGAATTTCTCTAGCTTTTGCCACCGTTTTCTTCACCCAATCCATCTTCCCTATGTCTTTCAATGCATTGTTCAATGCATGAACATGGGGTCCAAAATATATTACTGTAAGTACCCTCCACCATCAACCCATCCGATTTGCACACACGTGCTGAATCGGTGATCACCTACACCACATTTGCAGCCCCAACCTCCTCTATGGAATCTCTCAAAATGGAAAACTAGAAGTCTACATCCTTACGTCTCCACACAGACAATCTGTCTAAGAAAATAAAGAATAGCGAGGGGCATGTGACTATGACATTGATGAGTGGTTGATGTCTACAATCAGTCCACCCATCCATCACTATAGAGCACCCTATCATCATCCGTGTTTGCCTCATCTCCTCCATTAACACATTAACTTTGGAGTCTTCTTTGTCTAAGAGGGTGGTGTGTAGCTTATGATCTCTAGGGGGTACGAATGAAGGACCAACAGTGGCTATGTCTTTCACCATTTGTTTGAAATAAGAGGAATGGGCCACATGAAATGGAATGGCATGGGAAAAAAAGAATTTGGCAATGGAGGATTTAGTGGTTTCCCATGCTTGGTTTAGACACATTGACTCAACTGAGGCTGCCTTATCACTACCAATCACCTTCTTCTTTCCTCTTAAGATAACACTACTACCAAATGTGGAAGGACTAGGAGTAGGAGTAGGCATAGATGATTGTGAACTTGGGAAAGAAGGAGACCCACCTTGAACCCCACCATCACACTCCATTTGAATTTGTTGGCACTCTAAAAATAGTGCATCTATCAATGCAAGACACACTCCCAACTCCATGGCCCACCTCACCCAAAAATGAGATCTAACTCTAGGTGTAGCTGCCCTAAACTCCTTTTTTTCACAAACATGGCAGAAACCAAACCCTACTCCCCCACAGATATTTTTTGTCTTTCATATGGCTGTCACAAATTATGGAATGGTTTTGGTCTAATGTGTGTGTTTTGCATAGTCCTTCATAGTTTTGGTATTGGGTGATGAAGCATGGTGTTAGGTAGGGGTTATTTGCTCTCTAGTTTCCCTTCTAGCTTGCATTTCAACTGCACTATCACTCCCACCCTCATTGCTACTCATGTTTTTTGTTTTTAGAATGCAAGTTTTGACTGCAAATGCAAAAAAATAAAAAAAATCAGACTATGTATACTTCATATTTTGCAAAAAAATGAAAAAATGAAAATAGGGAAAGGAAATGCATACCTCTTTGATGGATTTGCACTCCCAACAACACTATTTCAACCTCCTCTCCTCCTTCAATGGCTGCAATTTTTTTTCCTCTCAAACCCTTGGCTGCTCAAACAAACAAAATGAATAGAATGAAGTTTTAGAGGCCCTTTTTCTTTTATAAAGGAGTGAAAAACATGAGGGCCCACACATGCCACGTAGGCAAGGCCCTTTTTTTAAAATTTTATGTTTTTTTTTAAGTTTTTGAGCTCCAAAATGCGAGGGAGGCCAGCCAGCCCGTCCCGGGGCTGGTTGTTGACCGAGGGGAATGACTCAACCCGTCCCCTACTAATCCCAGGACTATCCCTCTTTTGGGAAAGCAGCGTCCCAGTCAGGGATGTTTCCCCTACATTTTGCAAAAGGGGCAGTCCCCTTGCGAATCCCCTGGTGCCTGAGACATCCACCGGAACGGGGCGAGGATTGGGATGGGGACGCGTCCCCGGGTATCCCTGGAGAAATCTTGAAGAATGGGGCCTTGAATGCATTTTCTAATTTACTATTATTTGTGGCTGTTTAGTTCATTCAAAGATTTGAAGCCACGTACCTTTGTAATTCTGATAGGTGTTAAAATTGGAAGGAATCTAGTTAGCAATAGCTTAAAGAAGTAGCTTCTCGTTTGACTATTATAATTGTTTTTATTTTCCTTTTTTATTTGATACATGAATTTGTGTCTTGTATTCATTGGATTGTACTGAATCAGACTGATGATAGATATTTCTTTTCATGGCAGCACTATGAGATTGTGACTTCTTGGTAAATGCTTGGGCTTAATATTATGTAGAACAGAGAGTGATGTTGTATGTAGTGTATTGTGCAAGTTTTACACTCAATACTTACAGTACATGCTGCCACAATTAGTTGGGCTCCTGAATTTTTTTGAAGGTCCCTAGAGGCAGCTTTTTCCTGCCCATGGTTTTATACCCATTGTATTGTAATACCATTTAGCAGTTTCCTATGCTGATGTGCCTATAAATACTTGCATGGTTAGGGTGAAGTGCCAAATATTTTGTTTTATTGTGAAGGATGAGTTAAAACACTAAGTCAGTGCTGTTGTTTTGTGTTTTTGGCACAACGGTTTCAATGGGTAAAATCTTTTGCTATTTTGTAAGTGTGACATTATTTCTTTTGATAGTATTATATCTCATCAAGTTGCATTCTATACTAGTTATGTAATGAGAATTCAATTCTTAAAATGAGTGTTGATGTTTTTTATGGGCTGATTTGCTTTGCAGAAAAGGTATTTCCTCTTCAGCACTACCCTACAAGAGGACTCCCCCAAGTTGGCTGAAGATTTCAGCTCAGGATGTAAGTTCCAAGAGATGGTATTTCAAATTTATGGTTATATCTTAATTATTTGTCATATCTACATATGAGAAGAATTTATGACTTAGATCATCAGTGATACTGCTTGGATGGTTATACAGACCTTTGAATTGATCATATAGTATTTTCTACCTCATTTAAGTTGGATTTACTTTTAAATTTTTAATATTTATATTGGCACCATTATTTTAAAGGCAAAATCATATTGTTCACTTTTAATCATTCAATAACATTCTTTTATGCAATTGCTAATTTTGTGGGAATGTTAAATGTCTAGCTTGGCATTCCATTCCTCTTTGCAGATTGTTGTGCATGCTCTTGCTTTGCATGTTGTTCTTATGAGTGATGGTTATGTGCAACTGTTAATTCTCCTGGACTAATGCAAACTGCATAATCTTCTTGATGTTCTTCTTCTTCAGGTCGAGGAGAATATCTGCAAGTTTGCCAAGAAGGGTTTGACACCATCACAAATTGGTGTAATTCTTCGCGATTCCCATGGGATTGCTCAGGTCAAGAGTGTGACAGGCAGTAAAATCTTACGAATTCTGAAAGCACATGGTATCTAACTTTGGTTTTTAGGCATTATTTATAAATTGTGACATTCTAGTTTTTGATGGCTGGCTTAGAAACCTATTATGTATGGCCATGAACTTTTATAGTATTTTTCCTAAGACGAGGATTCTTGCAGCCCTTGCACCAGAAATACCAGAGGATCTATATCATCTGATTAAGAAGGCAGTTGCAGTAAGGAAGCATCTTGAGAGGAATCGCAAGGATAAGGATTCTAAGTTCCGCTTGATTTTAGTGGAGAGCAGAGTCCATAGGTTGGCAAGATATTACAAGAGGGTCAAGAAGCTGCCACCTGTTTGGAAATAGTAAGACATTTCTTATTTTATTATCCATATTTATGAGGCATACAATGAATATAACTTGGTATTTTTTCGTAAATCTTTGCTTTTACTGTATGTTCAATGGGTCATGTTCCTGGTAAATGTGTCCCTCAGTTTAGAAGATGTAGTAGGAATGTCCCCGGGCTCTCTTTGCAAGGAATGATTAGTTTAGGGGACATCCCCACTGCATATGCCTTCCCATTGTCCGGTTGACCTCTTTCCCTCGTCTTTGGCGGGGTTTCTTGTGCCTCGGGGCCATACTTTTTCCAAGTTCAGGTGGGGTTTCTTGTGCACCCTATACCTTTACCCTACAAATAATCTGTAATCTTTTCTAGCAACTTTGCTCTCTGGCCATGCACTTTCTCTCCAACTCAGACATTATTTTACTAGTGTAAAGAATAGTCTTTTTACTGATATTACTGCTGACCGCTTCTGCCTAGGATTTTAGGGAGCAGAGGCTCTAACTAGGTATCCCTGCCTTTTGTTATCCACATTAAAAGGGGACTGTATGGAACAATTGTTACTTTTGCTTTCTGATTTAAAAAACAGTGATACTGATGATGGTGGGAGACAGATGGTACTAGTTAGGATTATGTAGATATATAGTTTAATGATGGCATGGTGGAAGTTGGTCTTTTAACCTGTTTGATAATGGATACAGTTGAACTTGAAATGGTTTTGGTTACTGGTTGTGAGTCTAAGTGATAATTAGTATTTCTAATTAGAACTTTTATTAAATAAAGGGATCATTTAGAAAAAATATTGTTCATGAACTTTCAAGGTTTTTTGACTGTTGACAATGAAATCATCAAGTTGTACTATCATAAAATTGTAATCTATTCTTAGTGAGCATGGATGTCTTATGCTGATACAAGGAAAATTATTATTGGTTTAAGTTTATTTGATGTAGTTTATGCTCGCCTTGTGGGTAACACTTATTTTGTTTGGCTAATTGTGCAACTTATACTAT
>VDFB02270933.1:0-32746 GCA_007258455.2 Sequoia sempervirens
GAATGAAGGTATTGGCCATAGCTTGATTAGATATCAACTTTAGCATCCGAAGGAGAGTCCGAAAGCACGATAGGAGAGTTCTGCTTACCCAGGCGGGCCCTATGGCTTTTCTCCTTCTTTCTGGCCTTCTTCACTGGCGATTCTAATTCCTTGCCTTTGCATTCGACCACATCACCTAGAAGGGTTCTATTCCTCAAGCGTCATGTACTCTACACAATTGACTTCTTTTTATGGCCCCTCACCCTCCTTTTACTCTTTGAAATCTCAAGGGAAGCCATGGCTTCTTGCTCAACTATGTCTTCACGCCACTCAAACACACTAAGCCGGCTAGACCTCCCAACAGGTGGAATTGTTGCACCAGCCTTTCCCATTTTCATTAAAACTAGCAGAGGGGTGATTAAAAATATTTTTGACTCAGGACCCACAAGAGAAACACTCCAATCCCAATAATTGCAGATAACTCAAGCAACAAAAATCCTAAATAGACCAAAGAATCTAATTTCATACAAATTTACTCAGGATGCAAACACTGAAAGGAAAAAATACTTCCATTTCAATCTCCTTTACTACACACCCCTTACTTCTATTGTAGTATGAAAATATAGTGTGAATAAATAGAAATCAACCTGCATTAAATAGAAAATTTGATCATGTAGAATTATTGATTTAGAATTCCATACGTGAGCAAATTGGTAACTTATCAGTTTGGCTCTGAATCTAGGTCGTTCATCTTAGAGCAATTAAAACTTCATCTAAGGTGGCCATCAACATTGATTTTTGACCATTATCAACTTGCTCCTTGAAAATAGCGAGGCTATTTCAAATGCTGCCTTGTTCCCTTCTAACCCTGATTAATCATAGCTGATCTGACAATTAGCATGTATCGCCAACCTAATTCATGTTTTTCATTAATATCGGAGAAGTACATAGGGCTAGTTTCTTAGACAGAAACTTTATTTATATGCTTCATCGCTAATCCTCCCCAAAACTTAGGGTTCAATTTAGAGATGAAGTTATTCATGCGATGATTTTCAGTCCATCGGATCATCTCGCTTTAAAACTTTATGAACAGTTCTCTAGTTCTCTCCCTATTTTCCTTTCTGATTTATGCTAAATCCCTAGGATCATGCCACGTTTCCTTTTCCATGTGGTAACCATTGCTTGTGGCTGATTTACTTTATCTTTGCCCCACTCTATCAACAATGTAGACATTTGGCTGCGATCTTTAGCCCTTGGCTCAGCGGCCTGACCTTCGGTCACATTGATCCCTTCGTCTCGCATCGCTAATTAAAACCTTGCGCTTTGGATTCTATCTATGACAGGAAACGTTGTTATAGCACAAGTGTTGGACACGTACAACCTGCCTAAAAACAATGGCATAGAAGACATCGCTAATAGGATCATAACACATTAGCGAAAGAAAAAACCCTCTAGAGGCCATCCATCACTTATCGCTAATTCAGAATGTAAGTTCTATAACAAATTGGCGACGAGCGACGGAGTTATTACATTAGGCCTTTTTCATCACTAATTCTCCTCATATATTTTGCGAGCAATTAGCGATGAGAAAATTTACAACATTTATAAGATCCATCATGTATCGCTTATGAGAGACTTTACATTCAAAAAATATCTGCGATCAAGCGATATATAGGAAATCACATCACAACGCTCATCGATGTTCCAAGTCTATCTCTCTATGGACATCTGCGGTGAGCGGTAAGAACATAGAAACAACAACATCGCTCATCGCTGTTATAATTTTGAGATCTCAAAAGGTATTAGCGATGAGCGATGTTAAAAGAAAACATCATTCCATCGCTCTTCGCCAATCCAAGGTGTGAACCTATGAATGAATCAGCGATGGGAAATACAGCTATGAGAGCCATCAGGACTTAAGTGGTAACTTCTGAGCCTGACCACCTATAGTTGATGGACGAATTTCCTACTGGAATCATTTTTTTGGTAGCTTGCATCTATAAATTGATAGAAATTTGATAGGGATTTGTGCATTTGTTTAATAGATATTGAGTTTTGTTGATTGTTGCAATAGTTTTCATGTCTTTGACCTTGAATGCTATTATTGAAATTATAACAAAAATAATTTAAAAAGAAGTGAACTCAAATAATTTTATTGCATGAAGATTTAATGAGAAGTACAATGAAAATTTATTTAAAACTAAATTCTTATTTGTGTGTATGTCTTTGTGAAAGAAATCTATTTTTGAGCTAGTTACTATTTTGAATTTCTAACACAATCACTATCAATTACTTCCATTGAATATATACATATATTATCGATACTCATGGTGCATGACTCTCTATTATGTTCACATTTCACGGTCTTCTAATTTTTTGATTCGTCATCTAATTTCTTCTCTTCATTAGTTAAAATTCACTTTACAAGATATGTTGGTTCCTTTTGTAGTTTTCTTTTACCTTTTGAATGCCTCAATATGTCCCTAATAAGATTCTTTCATTTTTTTAAATGATAATATTCAACTAGATTTGGAAGTGACTAGGCATAAAACCAGCATTACACACAAAGGGCTTGACAACTCCCAGATAATTTGAACCAAAATTTAGTATCTGAGCCACTTGCTAATAATAAAATTTACTATAGACGTTGGGTCAAGAGAAAGCACTAATCATGTATAATCATAAATTAGATCATATATACAAAATATGAAAGCATAGACTAGAAAATGAATTCTTTTGACAAAATTCCTCAAAGAAATTCGATCTCATAGATATGCACAAAATGGAATTGTTAAAAATACTTTACAAACTTTCAAAAAAAAAAAAAAAATGCAATATGTAACTATAAGGCCAAATTCCATATCTTTTGTAAGGATCCTGCACACCTTTGTCAAAATGGGAGCTTTGAAACAAGGTATGGAAATGTATTAAAGAATAAAGTAAGGGGGGTTTTGTCAAATGTTATAGTTGTAACTTTCTTGGTAGACATGTATGCAAAATTTGAAACCATAAGCAAGAATTTTTAGATTATTCCATGTTACAATTACTTTTTAACTTGCCATCCAATTGAAATTTCAACATTGAGAAAGCTACACAATTTCCTTACGATTTTTAGACTTGGTTCATGTCCAACTAAACATGGGAGCGATATCCACTCTTTAGTATTAAAAGTAGTATTATAAATTATTGTGACATACCTTTACCTTCCAAATTCTACAGAGTTGATTTTCTCCATATTAAAAGCTTTAATCAATTTTATCAATTTCCTAATTTTGTGCGCCCATACTTTATGGAATTCTTGCAAGTTTTTGTCCAAATGATTTTAATAACTTTGGTTTGTGTTAAATCCCTATGTCAAAATATACGGGTCTTGAAATCTTTGAATTGACCTTCTTGCATCATTATGTGCAAACATTTTACAATAGATAGCGGTCTTTTAAAATTAAACATGCTTTAGAATATTAAAAATACTTAATCATTTTCTTAAATGCACTATAATAACAAATAAAAAAAAATTAAGTTAATAAATAATATTTTTTATCACTTATGATATTTTATTAACACTTAATTACGTAATTTTTAAGTCAATTTTATTGACCTGTCCGTATATGATAAGCATTGCGTTTCTTTTGATGCATTTCACCGGAACAGTTATATTGTATGGTATATTCATTGATATCGTTTAGGTCAAACAGTTTTCCTGATATGAACGCCCTTGACAGAGCATGGAACCACCACAAATACTTCAATTTTACACTATGTCCTCTAGATAATGCTTTGGTGAAACACGCCCAATTTATGAATGTCCGGCAATCATTGCATTCCATGGCAGAATGCCTTTTAAGGCAATTCTAAGGAGTTGTCAATGAACCCACAGTAACCATCCATTTCAATGTCTCGGAGAGAGGGACGGAAGCCGGACGACTCTTTCATGCATTCTGCTCTAAGGCCTTTCCCATCAGAGTATATCTCTTTCAGTCATTTTGTTTCTGCTACAACCAAATTTGTTTCTACTTTTGACCAAATTTGAGATATGCTAAATTGCAAATATTGTGGCTGTCCTGCCAGCTTGCGCAAACTGTCCTACCATGCAGGTCTTATTTCTTATGTCGATTCAAACATTAGGCTTGTTTCGTCATGTGTTGCATCTACTTTCAACGTGATTGGAATGGAAGCATATGTTTTTAGGTCAATTTGAAGCTTCTGTGGAAACACCTATATAAATTGGAAGAATCTTAAAATCATACAATTTTGCGAAATTTACTCATCATTTGGGTGATCATGTACTTGGGCTGTAAAAATATGCCCATGCCAGTAGAGCTTGGGTATTATACCTATTGCTCTGTACAAGCTTAACTTGACTTTATCTCAATGTCTCTGTAGAACCTGTAGGGAACTACCAACTAGATATCTCCTAATTAGATTTTGAAAATGTACGATAAGTCCACATAAATGCATGAATTTAACACAGATAATACAATCCTTTCACTCATAATTTCAACTTTTAAGAAAAATACTGTCATCGATATATATGACAAAAGTACAAATTGTTTTTTTTAAAGATACTAACTTATTTCATCAGTTATGGATTTTTCTTTAATCCCTCCAGTGCATACCTACACAAGTCGTAAGCTGATTTCTGCGGTGCCTCGGTAGAAGGTATTCAAAGTAGATTCTGAACAAAGCCTACATTCATATAAAATTATGAGAAAGAAGGGAAAAGAAAAGATGATTAGAGCCGATGACTTGAAAGATAAATAAATCATTAACTCATTTTATTATCAAAATATTTGTTAGTTTGCATTATGCTCCTAGAGTAGCTCAGTACCCCCAAGTTTCACACTGTTTGCTTTCAATGTACTTACTAATGGTTGGTCGCACATGTTTAAAGGTGAAATAAGAGATTCAGATGAACAATCGAGTTATATACAATAGGGAAGAATTTTACTATGTTGAGTTTTTTCTTGAAATGGTTTTCTCAAGTTAAAATACTTGCAATTTCTTTGCTTTCCATTTATTTTATTATTGTTTCAGATCATATACACTATTTCTATTGAACAGATTTATCTGACTTCTCCTTTTCTTTAATTTTTTGGAAAAAAAGAACATGAATAAAAGAATGGAGCAAATAATATAAAACGGCTGATAACAAACATGAATAAACCAAAATTGTTGTACAATATACGATAGAAATATAAACAAGGAAAAGTTTTACAAATGCATTCTGACAGCACTAAAAGACTAAAGTAAATGTACTTAGAAAGATGTGCATCTATACATTGATGACAATTTCAAGCAGAACACTCCGTAAAAGTTAACTATTGATGTGCATCTATACATTGATGACAGTTTCAAGCATGACACTCCATAAAAGTTAACTATTGAAGAGATATAAGACATGGAAATAAGAAAAACATAAAAGATGACAATGGTGTAGGAGGTGGGCAGAAGCAAATAAATAATAAACACAAATTGAGGCAAAAAAATATATAAAACTTTAATTGCATTGCCTGAAACAAAATGCTTACAACTGCCTCTATTTATGGAGGTCTTAGTACATTCTAGAACTTAGGCCGACATATTATTTTTTATTATTTTACCTATTTTATCTCAATCCTTATCCTTATCTAGAACATTCTTGAACTTTACATTTTCACATCATTTAATATTGACAGTGTGGGAGAAATTACACACCAACACTCCCCCCTAATTTCTACAATGAATTCTCATTACATTCTCAGTCTCTTTCATCAATGCTGCGGCATCAAAATTTTTATAGATCTAGCGATCGAACCTAGGAAATCCCATAATGCTATTGGGATGCTCTACCCATGAGCTCTGGTACACTTGGTTACCAGTCCATCGTCGGTTCAGGTGCTCAACACTTGTATTTTCACAGCACCTCCCATAGAGTCACACTACAGGTGCTCGGGGATCCTAATAAACTCTTAACATTTGTCACAAATGGTGATAGGATCACCTCCAAAATCTTGGTTAACTTCCTCCTGACTTCTGTCACAAATGGTGACAGAATTTCCTCCTCAAATTCACCTGACATTTCCTTGCTTCGATCAGCCTTGCTTCAAGTAGTTTGGATCTTTTGACAGCAATCTCTAATAATCTGCAACTCTTGCTTGGCTGCAAATTCCTTTCTTTTGTGTATTCTTATTTAAAATCACGACTTCTACAGTCTTCACAATTCCTTTCACAAACTTGTGAGCTCAATAAAAATTATCTTTGACAAAATAAATCTTTACCTCTGTTTATTGCTTCAGGTTATGCTAACAGTTCCTCACTACCAACTATCTGGAATATTTTTGGGGGCTTCCTTCAGATCTGCAGCTAATCAAACAATCCTCAGCTAAGGTTGTGGCTTTTCAAACAAATCAGCGGCACCTCTGCAATTTACATGTGCTCTTCAAAAAACTACAATCTTGTCTGATGGCAAATTCTTTACGAAACCAATAACTGCAATCAGCGCTTTTCTGTCTCTTAATCTGGCTTGTAATTTCATCAATTTCTACAGTGGCTACGGCCTTGTGACTCCTTAAGGACTCAACGATCATCTCCAAATCAGCATCTCTACAGCTTCTTTATATTCTCCTTCGATCTGTGATCCTTTTGGCAGCGACGACATCCTTTAGTGAACAGCGACCAATATATGCCAGCGATCTTTAAATACCTTACAGCTATTTCCTTAGCATCTGCATTCTCCAACCAACAACCTTTTCTTTATGGTCTGCTACTCGTTATGACAGCTCAAATAAAGTCTGCGATCTCTTCTAACTGTGAATCTCCTTCTAACAGCGGTTGTATAATCTTAATGTTGACTGCCTCTCCTTAAAAACAGCAAGATCAACACAACTGACAGTTGCAGAACAATCACTCAGTATTTAACTGCCTCGCCAGGATCCTACCATTAGCTCTGATACCGCTTGTAGGAGGTGGGCAGAAGCAAATAAATAATAAACACAAATTGAGGCAAAAAATATATAAAACTTTAAATGCATTGCCTGAAACAAAATGCTTACAACTGCCTCTATTTATGGAGGTCTTCGTACATTCTAGAACTTAGGCCGATGTATTATATTTTATTATTTTACCTATTTTATCTCAATCCTTATCCTTATCTAGAACATTATGTTCTAGAACTTTACATTTTTTATCTAGAACATTATGTTCTAGAACTTTACATTTTCACATCATTTAATATTGACGGTGTGGGAGAAATTACACACCAACAAATGGAAACAAGAATAGCACCTTCAACGATATACTGTACAGTGAGCGTAAAGGAAATGTGAGACACATATTCAAATTATGCAGTTTGAAAATTCCTACAGACCAATTTGGTCTAGAGAATTTTAAAGGGCATATGATCATATCACATATTTGATCTAGAGAATTTATTACTTTTCATAGTTGCAGAAAAATCTCAGCATGTCTCTGTATAAGCTTAGACAGTAAAATAATTTATTGCATAGTACTTTCTGTCAAACATTTCAAATCTTTGGTTCTCGATAGAATTGGATGTAGATTAAAATATACAACATGCCCATATCCGCTTGCTCGTCTAATGGTCTTTTTATCCGTGCTATTTCTAGTTCCTGCATAAATCATCATCAAAAAAGAAAAAATAAATAAAAAATTTTAAAGTTCGTTTTATGTAATTTGTCACGAGATAAATTTGTTCTATCTTGCAAAAGCGTGAGATATTTGTGAAATAAAAAAATTCCTACTTTCAGATAGTTTAAAACTTGCGCAAGAGAATGATTTGAAACTTGTAATGGGGAGAGTATTTGATTCCAAATTAACTTCTGGAGGACTTAGTAAAGACTTGTCTGAGCCTTGTGATAGAGAAGAGATCAAGACAGCAGTGGGCATATGGAATATGGGATCAGAATGTATCATCATTAGGAAGAAATGAAAATCACATCAAATAATGTGCAATGAAAGAGAAACATGTCAAAGTGGCAACAAAGGAAGAGGCAACATGAAAAAGAAGTTGTGTGGTCCCAAACATACAAGTCAAAGTGGCAACAAAGGAAGAGGCAATATGAAAAAGAAGTTTTGTGGTCCCAAAAATATAATATGTGGGTAATAACCCTCTATAGGTATGTTCAATTTGTAAAGCGGATCATCCAAATTTAATTATGAGTGGCCTTCCAACGAGAAGGATCAGAACATGTATCAAGTAAAATTTCATGGATTGGAAACCCAACAAATTGTGGCTTTATATTAAAAGATTTCCCATGTTTGACGGTGCACTATGCTGCCTCTAATGTATAATGTGTTCTATTTTCCTTGTTCAAAGAAAGAACGAAGAAAAAAACTTCTTTGACCAATGGACACACTAACAAAATATTACAATTCAGTAGAATTACATTCAAATAAGAGGAAATGGAAAATGACAATGTAGATCTTGATTTTTCGAGAGAAGCAAATGGCACAAGGGCATGTTATGTTGTGGATCTTAGTTGGGGTACAACAAAATCTGCATGGTATGGATATCATAGTACAGCGCATGAACAATCCCATTCATCTGTCTGAGCTTTAGATAAAGGCGCCCTGTAGAATACCAAATAAAACAACACAAAAATTGAGTAGTGCATTTATTTATGGATATCATAGTACAGAGTATGAACAATCCCATTCATATGTCTGAGCTTCAGATAAAGGTGCCCTGTAGAATACCAAATAAAACAACATAAACTTCAACAACACAAAAATTGAGTAGGGCATTTATCTTTTTAATATAAAAAATTATGTTAATGCCCACAGAGGATTAAAAGCTATTGATGGGACTCAAAAAGTGCAAACAATTGCAATCAAGGAATACTCAAGAAAAAATTGCTAGATTGTGATCAAAGAATGCAAATATTAGAAATTCGAAAGGAAATACCTTCACTATTTTCCACAACGAATTCATTTCCTTGTCGTTTTCTCATCCGGGCATATCTCCCCTTTCATGTAAATAATTTCTTTGCATTGAAGATAGCTTTCCTCTAGATTTTGTGGGAGAGAATTTGCATTTTGCTAGTGTTTTCCCATGTATGCTAAAATACCCTTTATAAAAAATAAACATCTAGCACACATGCAATATTTTGAAGTGACTTGAAATTAGTAGTTATTACAAAAAGAAATTTGTGACATTACACTATAAGACAAGGGGCATTATGACATGAAGTGTATACATCGTTAATGTTTGATTTTGAAATTTTTTCTTCAATTTTCTCTATTGATACCACAAAAACACTCCATGACATTTTTGAAGCCCTGGGACCAAACGAAACATTATTTTAGTGATGCAAAAACAATGAATTTCATGGTCATGTTAACAAATTAACTATAGCGTGTCATGATGCAACTGTGATGGCTGACCCGTCTATTTGGGTGTTTAGGTCTCTTGCTGTGCTTTGCAAACCTATTCAATACCTTCTTAGCAGAGAGATAAAGTACCCAAACCTCGTATTCAATGCCTTCTTAACAAAAATAAGTCTGCAGAGCACAACAAAGGACCTCGTATTGGTAGCAAGTACCAAGCAGAAATACCCAAATATATGGGTCAGCTATCAGAGTAAGTTGCAGTGTGACACATTATAGTTGATTTGCTAACGTGACCATGAAACAATTCATTGCTTTTGTGTTTCTAAAACAATGTTTTGTTTGATCCCAGGTCTTTAGAAATGCCATTGGGTGGTGTTGTGGTATCAATAGAGGAAATTCAATAAGAAATTTCAAAATCAAACAGAATACACATCATGCCATAATGTCCTTGTTTTATGATTTAATGTCACATTTTTTTATATTTTAATGCTTACTAATTTAAAATCACTTTAAAAACGCACGTGTGCTTGTGATATATTTTGTAGTGGGCATTTCAGCATACATGGGAGAAAGGCTGACAATGTACAATTTCTCTTTCGAAAAATATCTTTCCTTCACCACCCAATAGAGTGGGATACAGTTGAATCATTCGTTTCTTTGATCAATGTGGCATTAATCTGATCAGTACAAATTGCAATAGTGATGTTATTAAGATTCAAATCTATGCTTTTTACAATTACTCAACATCTGATATATTCAACAATAATACAAAAATATAATTAATGCAATTCTATATTAAATAATAGATGCAATCTGAAATAAGCTCAATGCATTGTCACATATGAATTCAAAGAACCACGAACATAAAATTATGTAGGAATATTTTACATCCTATTATAAATGTTTTCTATGATAAAAAGGAACCCTACCCAACAACCAGAAAGATTTGCTCCTATATTCAGATACTATCCTATACCAGATTTATGAAGAACTCCTAAACTATCATATTTTGACAATTGATAAGGAAGTAATGGTAGCCAACAAAAGGAAAAGTTCAAAACGATGTTGAAAAGGTTTGGAAGTTGTTTAGAATTTATCTAGAGAACTGGTTTGAGAGAAAACAGCTTACGGTGAGGAGATCGGTCTGTTTTGAGCATCGAATGAAAATAAAAGATCCCAATCACTTGAAATAATTATGTAACTAAAGACATCGTTTACCAATATAAAATGTTCACCGAACTCCTGGAGGAGTTAAAACGTGATCGTAATCGTTATCATCTTGTGTTCTGTCTGAGTTTCAGCAACTGCAATGGCTATGGTCAAAGTGCATGGCTATCATTCATCCACTGGAACTGCAATGGTGTGTGCTTCTTTAAATGAGAAGGAAATGGATTATGAGTTTGTCATGGTAGATCTCTCTAAGGGCGCTCACAAGCAGCCTCCCTTTGCGGCTCTCGATGTAAGTGAAAGCGATCCATTCTACTTTAGGGTACAAGTTTAAGTCAGGTATCGTAGTACCATCTTCTATATAGTATCCCTTGGATCTTATCTTAGGCATTAAAATAGATTACAAGTGTTTTCTTCTGTGATTTGTAGGTGTTTTGCTTTGTTATCCTCGCTGAGAATGTTGGTATGGCGCACTATCTTCTATAACTTACTACCCACAAGTTTTTTTTAGTAAAGATTTGGTATATAACATATTTTTAGAGAGCTGCGGTCAATCCATGTATAGTTTCTGTAGAGACTAATAACATGTATTGTAAATATGGTGATTGTGCGCTCTGTGGGTGCCCTTGTTTTAAATAAAAGACGATGTTCTGAAAAATAGACACTTCAATATATTAGCAAACGAATGTTACGACCGTATTTTACCCTTCTATTTTAACGAATCTTTTAATGGTGTTGCAGCCATTTGGTAAAGTCAAATCTGATAGTTTCAACTATTTCATGTAGATTGCTCACAAAGATGTTCATGGTTTTTTATTGGGTCATGGATTAACCTAGAGAATTACCTGGGTTATGAATTCAGATTAAGAAGTCCACACTGGAGTTTCTTTTCATTTAGCTTGTATAATCATCAAATCTTAATTCGGAGATTTCTACCTTCTTGATGAAGAATGGAGGTTGCCTGAACTTGGCTAATATCTAACTGACACGAAATTGGTTTTGAGCAGAGTTGAGAGCCATTATCAAATATCTGGGAATCCCAGTCATTCCACTCACTGTTAAAACTCACTTTGTTGAATTACAATGATATGCGAGTTTCAAATTCAACCAACGCTAAGATGAAAAATCACTAGTAACACAACAGGAACAGAAAAACCCAATGGCCAAACTAATCTAAATGTAAAAATAATGTCATAGAAACTGATCGAATTTCAAAATGATTGAAGATCTACATGAATGATTTTTATTGTTGTAAATGGCATATAATATTTTCTAACTACTTGTTAAGAAAATTAAATTATTTATACTTATTAAAAAAATTGAATACGGGGAGGTTTATGTGCATTCATAAAAAAATATGTTTGTGTTTTATAGATTTGTATTTGTAGATAGAGACCAAAAAAAAAAAAAAAAACATAGAAATAATGGAATATGGACAAAATACCTTCATCTAAAACAAATTTTTTTCCCATCAAACAAAATTGAAGTAGAGTGCACCTTAGCTCCATTTGATTTGCTCTTTTGATATGTCGATAAGAAGAATGTGACTGCTTACGAAATAAACGTACGATGATAGATGATCCAATAAAAAATTTAGCAATATGAGGCGGCAATGAAAGTGGATTCTCAAATGGAATGAGAGGCCTCTCATTTATAGAACTTCCGAGAGAGAAATCAATGGCAAAAATAGATTGGTTGATGGATGGCTAGGATTTATTGAGGATTAGGGTTTGGAGTAAAATTGTAGCCATGTGGCATTTGTCACATGAGAGATAAGGGCTAGGTTTAGGAGGTGCATTAGAGAATATCCGTATGTGAATGGTTGAGATTTGAAGATGTAGTATAAAATGGATGAATGAGATGCAAAGTTAGTTTGAACTTTTACGGTCCAGTTTAATGAATCTAGAAAGCTCTTAGTAAGAGTATGACACTCAATGATTGTATTATTTGGCATGAATCAGAATCCGGTAGCATCTACTTGCCGAGGTAAACTATTTTCACTTTTTTCTCGTATTTATTTAAATGATTAAGTAAGGGATAAAGGTGAAGGATATATTTTTTAAATAAATAATAAATATTTACTTAATCAAATTGAGAGATAAAGATGATGGATAAATTAATCAAATAAATAATAAATATTATTTAATTAAAGTGGGAGATAGAGTTTAGGGATAAATTAATCAAATAGATAAAGTAAATAAATAAATAATAGATACGTATTTAATCAAAATGTAATCAAAGTGATGCATAAAATAATTGAATAAATAATAAATATTATTTAATTAAGTGGGGGATAAATAAATAAATAAATAAATAATGAATATTTATTTAATTAATGTCTATGATAAGGTAAAGTAAAGTGTGGTTAGGTGTGGTCAATTTCAGTTGTCTCTAGTAGTAATTCCCACTATCACTAGTTCCAAAATTTGTATTCCTAATTCTAATATACTTTGAGAAAAAGAAAACTTGAGACTTGCAAGTGTAGACTTGATCCAAGTCACTTCTATAGTTATTAATCTAAACCTTCACTTTTAGAACTCAAACTTAAAATAGATTTGTTTCCAACTACTTCACTAGCCATTACAAATTGACTTAACGCTTGTTGATTTATGTGATTGGATGATGTATTTAAGAAAATTGACTACTCACTTGAAATCGTATAGCCCGATCATCTGGGACATCATAGAGAATTGTTGTTGAGCACAACTATAATTTGACATTGGAGAATAAAAAAGAACCTAGCACCATTTATTATCGAGTTTTGCAAAAACTATTTGGATAGAACACTAATATTAGATCAAGCCATATAAGGTGAACAAACACACAATCCTACCTACGAGATGAGAAATCTGACGCAGGAAAAATACACAAGAACGGATAAATCAACAGATTAATTAAGCCATGAATTATATATACATATAGCGAAGAAATTTTCATCACTAATAATGGAGAAGACTTGGTAGCTGACTCCCACTAATAGAGAATGGCGGTGAGGTTAACTTCCCTCTAATCTCAAGAGATGGCAAACTAACTCTCACTAATTGGAAGCCTAAATATTAACATCATGTGTAAATATACGTGATGCATAATACGTACGTGATATATACTTTTATGGTCCCAGTTAAAGATATCTTGGGTGGACACAAAACAAGGTCTCAACCACTGGGCCAGATGAGGTACCCAAGTACAATGAAATCTCTCATAAGGTGGAGAAAGGGAGAAAACTTAGTGGAAAAAAATCCCCACTAAAAGGGAGAAAAAAATGTGAAGAGGATTAGAAAGTGCACCTCAAATACGATGTTACCTCTGAAGTAGACTACACTCCTAGAAGAGTTTGTAGATGAATGAACTTTCTCTTAGTAAAAGGTTTGGTGAAAATGTCAACAACCTGCTTTGAAGACTAGACAAAGACTAGGTTGATCATATAATCATAAATAACCTCTTTAATATAGCACATATGGATCTCTATGTGTTTGGTCTATTGGTGCTAGACCACATTCTTGCACATCTAGATGGCTCTTTGGTTTTCACAATAAATGGCTATATGATGCCTAAATGGAATGCCACTAGCTTAGTGAGAATTACTATAAGCAAAAGAGTCTTATTAGTTGCATTAAAAAATCCTCTATGCTTTGCCTCTGTAGATGATAAATCAAATAGCTAATTTTACTGGGTCCCAACTAATAGGACTAAAAATAGCGGCTCTAAACTAAAAGTGTACTTGTAATTTTAGGTATCGCCAACCCTGATCTAAAAATCGTGTGTCAATAGGTGACCACTCTATGCCAAATTTGTGGTGAATATAAAATCTTAAGAGCCTAAGGTAGTGGAATAAGTGTCTCTCATATACTTTGAGAAAGTAGCTCACTTGAGGGACTCTTGCATGAATCTCAAGCCCATACCCAAGCTGGATATGAAATGTGGGCACGATATAAGTAAAATAGATGAGACACCAAGATTGAATCAATACAAATTGCGCAACCAGTAGTTGTGGTACCAATTAGCCACAATATTGACTCAAATAGATAATTAAATCAAATATTTCTTACAATAAATCATGTGAAAACTTCGAGCAAGTAGATCAAGAGTATGCTGGTTGTGGAAGAATAATACTTAGAGTCAAACTAAAAAATTTCAATGCTGGAGGCGTTTCAATAAACCAAACTTTTGCCATGTTAAGTCATCTTATAGACACGACTTGATAGTTTAATAGTGGATGAAAGAGCTCTTGGTGATCAAGCCTGTCGCGCAGTACTAGTATCAGCCGCGAATGGTCTTTCCATAGAGATATACATTGGGATCTAAGTGGTATTGAGTGAAGCTCGAAACCAAGAGGAAAGAAGCTATTGTGGCATAAATATCTCGAGCTGCCTATTTGAGGCCATAGAGGGATTCCACACGTCTACAAACCAAAGATTAATTCCTTCAAAAACTTGGTGATTATTTTATACGATCTTCCTGAGGCCACTCTGAAGAAGATATATTATCTTCACATCATCTAATGCATCAACCATGTGATGTGACAATATAAAATTTGATTTAGATTGAATTCATCTTGGCCATAGGTGCAAAGGTATTTATTCAGTTGATTCCACGATCCTATATAAAACAATTGGCAACCAAACATGCCTTGTACATTTCAACTAACCCATATTGTGAGTGGTTTAAATTGTGGGAAGAATTATCACACCAACTGAGTCCACAATAAAGGAGAAATGAAAAGTGTAGATTCAACAAGACTCTCTTGGAAATTAACACTCTCAATAAAATAACTCATGTGTGGTTAGGTGGAGTAGACGATAACCTTTCACAACATTTCCATAGCCTACAAAGATGGAAGGTTTGGACTATGGTTCCATTGCATTTTGATTTTGATTCAGTATGCATGCCATGGTTACATATTTCAAGACCCTTAAGTGCTTAATTAATGGTTTCTGGTCCATCTAAGCTTCAAAGGGAGTGATTCCCTTCAAGTTTTTGTGAGGAACCTAATTTTGAATGTAACAAGCACAGTCGATTGAGTTTTGCTAGTACTCTAGGGTAGGACTCTCAGAGTGTATCACAAAATTTGTAATGTCTTTAAGCGTCTATTCTTATTCTTTGCAATACCATTCCATTGTAGAGTATAGGGAACCATTAAATTCTCAAACCTATTGTCGACATACTCACTTCCATTATCTATTTCAAGAACCTTGATCAATTTCCCTGATTTTTTTAGCAAGATCCTTGAAGCCTTGAAATTTGTTGAAGATTTTATAATTGCGTGAAGGAAAGTAGACCCATGTGTATTTAGAGAAGTCATCTATGAAAGTGAGAACATACCCCACCTTATTAAAATATGGATGGGGAGATGTCCAGGTGATACATCACTCTGATAAATTTCCAAAACTTATGTATCCCTCTATGATTTTCCTTTGTTGAATTTCTCATCAGGGTGCTTCCCAAGGCTATAAACCTCACAAAGATACTTGAGAAGCTAAACCTAGGAAACCTTGGAACCATATTATGTTGTCTAAGTTGCTCAAGGTAGTAGTAGTTAAGGTTACCAAATTCTTCATACCATTTTTTGCTAACTCCATCTTAATGAGTAAGAAATATTATAGGAGAAGCATCAAGTGAAAACTGTGAGAAGGTGTATAACTTAAGTAGGTGATCCACCCTTATTAAATCTAACAAATTGTTTCTATGAAAATATCAAATCTCAACCGAGTCTAGAGGAAAGTGAATTATAATACCCTTCCCTGTGTAGGTAATATGATACACCTAGAGAATCTATGAATGTTCCACCTTCAACTTCAGAAAACCCCTCCCATTGTAACTTTTGACAGAGTATCATCACGTAGAGTGATAGAATACAAACATATTAAAATTATCTAAGGAGGAAATATCGGCTTATAAATAACCCACGCGGTGCGACGCACCTCATTCAATTTTTCAAGAAAAAGGTAATGACGATGTAGTGTAAACTATAGCCTCATCCTTCTTCCTTCACCTTATATAATTAATCTTTTTCATTTTCCTTAGTAGATTGTTGAGTTTATGAATATTTTTTGACCTGATGAACAAGGACCCCTATGTCATGTTTCTCAATAAGATGTGAAAGGTGATCAATCTGTTTATTGATAAATTCATGCTCATCATGCCCAAGTTTTTTATAATAGGAAAATTTAGTGTTTTTTCCATACCCATTTCCTTTTATTTCAATAAGTTTTAGTGTTGCCTTTAGAGGATTCAAGGTTCCATTTCTTGGTCTCTCTTTGTCCTTCTAAGTGTTTTTTTTTTTTTTCTTGTTGTTTGAATCCTACTGTTTCTTATTCCTAGCAATGATGCCTTGTGGTTTTGAAGACTTCAATGTCCACATTTGTAATAGCTTATCAAATCTACAATAAATTTATTTAGAAAAGGCATATTTAACGTGGCTCCAAGAGCCCTTTTGGTAGAGAGAAATGTAGATAGAAAAATATAATGAAGATCAACGTAATTTGGAGGTATAAAGGGCAAGGTGGTCCTCGCCATGTTTGCACCGCCTTTACATCCTACCTAACCGAACTTATTGGGTCGTTAACCAGCTCATGACCTTTCATTTCATCTTTCTCCAAAAATTTCTAATACAAGCCAAACTACACTACTTATATTCAATGATTTTACGTGAAAGAAAAGTTCATGAGATCTATTAAGACAAAAAAATCCAAAGGTTTGATCAATTTTGTTAAACCAGTTTTCTTTAGCCCCCCCAGCAATAGGTTCTTTCTTAGTGTCCATTGTTACCCTAATCGACCCTTTGTTCTTTAGCACAAGTTATAATTTTAGCTTTCAATCATGATAATTAAAATGTGTTACAGATGTGGCAATCGAATTTGAATCCATTCTTAAGGTGAATCTGTTGCAAAAATGAGATTTAGAAATGAATTACAAAAGGAAAGTAGAAAGAAGTCGAGACACAACATAAAACATGCAACACATAAGACTCAACGTCCCCCTTGTTTCAGTACTTGAGATCCCCCTAAATTTTGGCACTTTATGTATTTAGTGCATAGACAAGTCCAATGGAATAAAAAGGGCACTTATAATTTTAGTGCAATAATGTGTCTAATGCATTTGATAAAAAAATGAAAATAAAAAGTGGTAGTTAGTTTGAGTTGCCAGCCAAGGATTATATAATAATTTCAATTGTAATTAACTAAAAAAATTCCTTTCAAAAATTAAAATAGAGATGATGCAAAGGGGGTTGTACACTTAATCCCTTACTAGCAAAAATCACGAGGTTTTAGCCTTCATGTGAGCTAAAATTTTTTTGAGATGATTCTCCTCCCTCTTTTCTAATGATGTAACATAATGTATAGTATTGACCTAAACAATTTAAAACCTTAAAATAAACAAAAAGCTGTTTTGTATGTTTAACAATTTTACAATTGACCTCCTTCCATGACATTTATGTTTAATGTTAACCAAATCAGCACAATTAGTCATTAGCACAAAGTGAAAAATTCCCTCTGAAATAAATTGATTTTGTATATAAGAAACAAAACATGAATTGCATGAATAAAAATATGACCTACAAGATAAAAAATGTAGGCACTCTATGGTGATTTCAACAACTGCTGATTTGTTTGTACAGATGGGGAAAAACTGAAAGGACGTGGTGGGAGAGTTAGGGTTGATTCATTTGGGTGATTGGTGAGTTATGGTTAACTTAAGTATTAGGATTTATTTAAGTTAAATGAGAAGATAAATAGCATTAGAGATTTAATTAAATATTTGGATTTATTTAATTAAATGAAGGAACTTTAGGAGATTAACTAAATAAAACTGATTTATTTAATTAAAGAAATGACTTAGGAGATTAATCAAATAAACTCGATTTCTATAATTAAAGAGGGAAAATGGTGAGAAAGGGGATGGTTAAGGATGATATGGAATTAGTGAGTCAGGATGAGACGCATGCGTATTTTCCATATCTACAGCTATATTCTTTTCTCACAAACTAATGAGCTCATTTTAGCGTTTAATCAATTCATTGAACTAAAGCATAAAACAAATTCATACATTTTGTGCAAATGACAAAAGAAAAATGAAATTGTAATTAACAATCTTCATTCATAACTTGGAAGAAAATAAATAGGAGAGCAATATTTTGAAACCAAAATTCTTCTTTATTTCTGATATTTCTTTGTAAAACCACACTTAAGATTCGTATACAGTATAAATTTCATCTTAAACTTGCTTCTGATATATCTACTGGATTATCTATTTGCATTCTATTATGCTACTAGCTAGACTCAAAATTCTGAACTCTCTCCCTTTAAGCCATAAAATCCCCTTTATATAAACAGGGGAGCAACAAGCACTCGGCTAAGTTACAATTTCACTTTCATTTGAGTTCATTACAGAAACCTAATTCTAACTGACTCCTCGAAGAGCTCCCAAATGGTTTCATATGCAACCATTTGATAACAGGGGACGACAAAAGGAAAAATACACGTGCAGGATATTTGTGGTAACTGTCAAGCATTCGTTGTTTGACAACAAAATATTTCATTCATATTCTTGAAGACTTCCACATGAACATAAGAAAAAAAAAAGACAAACCGCAAAAATATGAAAAAAAAACCTCCTATGAAAAGACCATGGTGTCATCAGAAAACTAAAATATGGTGACCTTATTCGAGAGTGTCGACATCTGAAAATGCCAAACGCTCCTTGTTCCTTGGTGAGGTGGAGCGATTACTAGTACATCGTCATCAGAGCTCCCATATGGCACCAGGGAATGAAGGTATTTGCCATAGCTTGATTAGATATCAACTTTAGCATCCGAAGGAGAGTCCGAAAGCACGATAGGAGAGTTCTTCTTACCCAGGCGGGCCTTATGGATTTTCTCCTTCTTTCTGGCCTTCTTCACTGGCGATTCTAATTCCTTGCCTTTGCATTCGACCACATCACCTAGAAGGGTTCTATTCCTCAAGCGTCATGTACTCTACACAATTGACTTCTTTTTATGGCCCCTCACCCTCCTTTTACTCTTTGAAATCTCAGGGGAAGCCATGGCTTCTTGCCCAACTATGTCTTCACGCCACTCAAACACACTAAGCCGGCTAGACCTCCCAACAGGTGGAATTGTGGCACCAGCCTTTCCCATTTTCTTTAAAACTAGCAGAGGGGTGATTAAAAATATTTTTGACTCAGGACCCACAAGAGAAACACTCCAATCCCAATAATTGTAGATAACTCAAGCAACAGAAATCCTAAATAGACCAAAGAATCTAATTTCATACAAATTTACTCAGGATGCAAACACTGAAAGGAAAAAAATACTTCCATTTCAATCTCCTTTACTACACACCCCTTACTTGTATTGTAGTATGAAAATATAGTGTGAATAAATAGAAATCAACCTGCATTAAATAGAAAATTTGATCATGTAGAATTATTGATTTAGAATTCCATAAGTGAGCAAATTGGTAACTTATCAGTTTGGCTCTGAATCTAGGTCGTTCATCTTAGAGCAATTAAAACTTCATCTAAGGTGGCCATCAACATTTATTTTTGACCATTATCAACTTGCTCCTTGAAAATAGCGAGGCTATTTCAAATGTTGCCTTGTTCCCTTCTAACCCTGATTAATCATAGCTGATCTAACAATTAGCATGTATCGCCAACCTAGTTCATGTTTTTCATTAATATCGGAGAAGTACATAGGGCTAGTTTCTTAGACAGAAACTTTATTTATATGCTTCATCGCTAATCCTCCCCAAAACTTAGGGTTCAATTTAGAGATGAAGTTATTCATGCGATGATTTTGAGTCCATCGGATCATCTGCAGCTTTAAAACTTTTATCGCCAGTTCTCTAGTTCTCTCCTATTTTCCTTTCTGATTCCTTCTTTAGCAATCCCTAGGATCTTCACGTTTCCTTTTCCTTATTGATATTTGCTTTATTGGCTGATTTGCATATCTTTGCCCCACTCTATCAACAATGTAAACATTTGGCTGCGATCTTTAGCGCTTGGCTCAGCGGCCTGACCTTCGGTCACATTGATCCCTTCATCTCGCATCGCTAATTAAAACCTTGCGCTTTGGATTCTATCTATGACAGGAAATGTTGTTATAGCACAAGATTTGGACACGTACAACCTGCCTAAAAACAATGGCATAGAAGACATCGCTAATAGGATCGTAACACATTAGCGAAAGAAAAAACCCTTTAGAGGCCATCCATCACTTATCGCTAATTCAGAATGTAAGTTCTATAAAAAATTGGCGACGAGCGACGGAGTTATTACATTAGGCCTTTTTCATCGCTAATTCTCCTCATATATTTTGCGAGCAATTAGCGATGAGAAAATTTACAACATTTATAAGATCCATCACGTATCGCTTATGAGAGACTTTACATTCAAAAAATATCTGCGATCAAGCGATATACAGGAAATCACATCACATCGCTCATCGATGTTCCAAGTCTATCTCTCTATGGACATCTACGATGAGCGATAAGAACATAGAAACAACAGCATCGCTCATCGCTGTTATAATTTTGAGATCTCAAAAGGTATTAGCGATGAGCGATGTTAAAAGAAAACATCATTCCATCGCTCTTCGCCAATCCAAGGTGTGAACCTATGAATGAATCAGCGATGGGAAATACAGCTATGAGAGCCATCAGGACTTAAGTGGTAACTTCTGAGCCTGACCACCTATAGTTGATGGACGAATTTCCTACTGGAATCATTTTTTTGGTAGCTTGCATTTATAAATTGATAGAAATTTGATAGGGATTTGTGCATTTGTTTAATAGATATTGAGTTTTGTTGATTGTTGCAATAGTTTTCATGTCTTTGACCTTGAATGCTATTATTGAAATTATAACAAAAAATAATTTAAAAAGAAGTGAACTCAAATAATTTTATTGCATGAAGATTTAATGAGAAGTACAATGAAAATTTATTTAAAACTAAATTCTTATTTGTGTGTATGTCTTTGTGAAAGAAATCTATTTTTGAGCTAGTTACTATTTTGAATTTCTAACACAATCACTATCAATTACTTCCATTGAATATATACATATATCATCTATACTCATGGTGCATGACTCTCTATTATGTTCACATTTCACGGTCTTCTAATTTTTTGATTCGTCATCTAATTTCTTCTCTTCATTAGTTAAAATTCACTTTACAAGATATGTTGGTGCCTTTTGTAGTTTTCTTTTACCTTTTGAATGCCTCAATATGTCCCTAATAAGATTCTTTCATTTTTTTAAATGATAATATTCAACTAGATTTGGAAGCGACTAGGCATAAAACCAGCATTACACACAAAGGGCTTGACAACTCCTAGATAATTTGAACCAAAATTTAGTATCTGAGCCACTTGCTAATAATAAAATTTACTATAGACGTTGGGTCAAGAGAAAGCACTAATCATGTATAATCATAAATTTGATCATATATACAAAATATGAAAGCATAGACTAGACAATGAATTCTTTTGACAATATTCCTCAAAGAAATTCCATCTCATAGATATGCACAAAATGGAATTGTTAAAAATAATTTACAAACTTTCAAAATAAAATAAAATGCAATATGTAACTATAAGGCCAAATTCCATATCTTTTGTAAGGATCCTGCACACCTTTGTCAAAATGGGAGCTTTGAAACAAGGTATGGAAATGTATTATAGAATAAAGTAAGGGGGGTTTTGTCAAATGTTATAGTTGTAACTTTCTTGGTAGACATGTATGCAAAATTTGAAACCATAAGCAAGAATTTTTAGATTATTCCATGTTACAATTACTTTTTAACTTGCCATCCAATTGAAATTTCAACATTGAGAAAGCTACACAATTTCCTTACGATTTTTAGACTTGGTTCATGTCCAACTAAACATGGGAGCGATATCCACTCTTTAGTATTAAAAGTAGTATTATAAATTATTGTGACATACCTTTACCTTCCAAATTCTACAGAGTTGATTTTCTCCATATTAAAAGCTTTAATCAATTTTATCAATTTCCTAATTTTGTGCGCCCATACTTTATGGAATTCTTGCAAGTTTTTGTCCAAATGATTTTAATAACTTTGGTTTGTGTTAAATCCCTATGTCAAAATATACGGGTCTTGAAATCTTTGAATTGACCTTCTTGCATCATTATGTGCAAACATTTTACAATAGATAGTGGTCTTTTAAAATTAAACATGCTTTAGAATATTAAAAATACTTAATGATTTTCTTAAATGCACTATAATAACAAATCAAAAAAAATTAAGTTAATAAATAATTTTTTTTATCTCTTAATGATATTTTATTAACACTTAATTACGTAATTTTTAAGTCAATTTTATTGACCTGTCCGTATATGATAAGCATTGCGTTTCTTTTGATGCATTTCACCGGAACAGTTATATTGTATGGTATATTCATTGATATCGTTTAGGTCAAACAGTTTTCCTGATATGAACGCCCTTGACAGAGCATGGAACCACCACAAATACTTCAATTTTACACTATGTCCTCTAGATAATGCTTTGGTGAAACACGCCCAATTTATGAATGTCCGGCAATCATTGCATTCCATGGCAGAATGCCTTTTGAGGCAATTCTAAGGAGTTGTCAATGAACCCACAGTAACCATCCATTTCAATGTCTCGAGAGAGGGACGGAAGCCGGACGACTCTTTCATGCATTCTGCTCTAAGGCCTTTCCCATCAGAGTATATCTCTTTCAGTCATTTTGTTTCTGCTTCAACCAAATTTGTTTCTACTTTTGACCAAATTTGAGATATGCTAAATTGCAAATATTGTGGTTGTCCTGCCAGCTTGCGCAAACTGTCCTACCATGCAGGTCTTATTTCTTATGTCGATTCAAACGTTAGGCTTGTTTCGTCATGTGTTGCATCTACTTTCAACGTGATTGGAATGGAAGCATATGTTTTTAGGTCAATTTGAAGCTTCTGTGGAAACACCTATATAAATTGGAAGAATCTTAAAATCATACAATTTTGCGAAATTTACTCATCCTTTGGGTGGGTGATCATGTACTTGGGCTGTAAAAATATGCCCATGCCAGTAGAACTTGGGTATTATACCTATTGCTCTGTACAAGCTTAACTTGACTTTATCTCAATGTCTCTGTAGAACCTGTAGGGGACTACCAACTAGATATCTCCTAATTAGATTTTGAAAATGTACGATAAGTCCACATAAATGCATGAATTTAACACAGATAATACAATCCTTTCACTCATAATTTCAACTTTTAAGAAAAATACTGTCATCGATATATATGACAAAAGTACAAATTGTTTTCTTTAAAGATACTAACTTATTTCATCAGTTATGGATTTTTCTTTAATCCCTCCAGTGCATACCTACACAAGTCGTAAGCTGATTTCTGCGGTGCCTCGGTAGAAGGTATTCAAAGTAGATTCTGAACAAAGCCTACATTCATATAAAATTATGAGAAAGAAGGGAAAAGAAAAGATGATTAGAGGTGATGACTTGAAAGATAAATAAATCATTAACTCATTTTATTATCAAAATATTTGTTAGTTTGCATTATGCTCTAGAGTAGCTCAGTACCCCCAAGTTTCACACTGTTTGCTTTCAATGTACTTACTAATGGTTGGTCGCACATGTTTAAAGGTGAAATAAGAGATTCAGATGAACAATCGAGTTATACACAATAGGGAAGAATTTTACCATGTTGAGTTTTTTCTTGAAATGGTTTTCTCAAGTTAAAATACTTGCAATGTCTTTGCTTTCCATTTATTTTATTATTGTTTCAGATCATATACACTATTTCTATTGAACAGATTTATCTGACTTCTCCTTTTCTTTAATTTTTTGTAAAAAAAAGAACATGAATAAAAGAATGGAGCAAATAATATAAAACGGCTGATAACAAACATGAATAAACCAAAATTGTTGTACAATATACGATAGAAATATAAACAAGGAAAAGTTTTACAAATGCATTCTAACAGCACTAAAAGACTAAAGTAAATGTACTTAGAAAGATGTGCATCTATACGTTGATGACAATTTCAAGCAGGACACTCCGTAAAAGTTAACTATTGATGTGCATATATACATTGATGACAGTTTCAAGCATGACACTCCATAAAAGTTAACTATTGAAGAGATATAAGACATGGAAATAAGAAAAACATAAAAGATGACAATGGTGTAGGAGGTGGGCAGAAGCGAATAAATAATAAACACAAATTGAGGCAAAAAAATATATAAAAATTTAATTGCATTGCCTAAAACAAAATGCTTACAACTGCCTCTATTTATGGAGGTCTTAGTACATTCTAGAACTTAGGCCGACATATTATATTTTATTATTTTACCTATTTTATCTCAATCCTTGTCCTTATCTAGAACATTCTAGAACTTTACATTTTCACATCATTTAATATTGACAGTGTGGGAGAAATTACACACCAACACTCCCCCCTAATTTCTACAATGAATTCTCATTACATTCTCAGTCTCTTTCATCAATGCTGCGGCATCAAATTTTTTATAGATCTAGCGATCGAACCTAGGAAATCCCATAATGCTATTGGGATGCTCTACCCATGAGCTCTCGTACACTTGGTTATCAGTCCATCGTCGGTTCAGGTGCTCAACACTTGTATTTTCACAGCACCTCCCATAGAGTCACACTACAGGTGCTCGGGGATCCTAATAAACTGTTAACATTTGTCACAAATGGTGATAGGATCACCTCCAAAATCTTGGTTAACTTCCTCCTGACTTCTGTCACAAATGGTGACAGGATTTCCTGCTCAAATTCACCTGACATTTCCTTGCTTCGATCAGCCTTGCTTCAAGTAGTTTGGATCTTTTGACAGCAATCTCTAATAATCTGCAACTCTTGCTTGGCTGCAATTTCCTTTCTTTTGTGTATTCTTATTTAAAATCACGACTTCTACAGTCTTCACAATTCCTTTCACAAACTTGTGAGCTCAATAAAAATTATCTTTGACAAAATAAATCTTTACGTCTGTTTATTGCTTCAGGTTATGCTAACAGTTCCTCACTACCAACTATCTGGAATATTTTTGGGGGCTTCCTTCAGATCTGCAGCTAATCAAACAATCCTCAGCTGCGGTTGTGGCTTTTCAAACAGATCAGCGGCACCTCTGCAATTTACATGTGCTCTTCAAAAAACTACGATCTTGTCTGATGGCAAATTCTTTACGAAACCAATAACTGCAATCAGCGCTTTTCTGTCTCTTAATCTGGCTTGTAATTTCATCAATTTCAACAGTGGCTACGGCATTGGGACTCCTTAAGGACTCAACGATCATCTCCAAATCAGCATCTCTACAGCTTCTTTATATTCTCCTTCGATCTGTGATCCTTTTGGTAGCGACGACATCCTTTAGCGAACACTGACCAATAGATGCCAACGATCTTTAAATACCCTTACAGCTATTTCCTTAGCATCACCATTCTCCAACCAACAACCTTTTTCTTTGGTCTGCTATTCATTATGTTGAAAGCTCAAATAAAGTCTGCAGTCTCTTCTAACTATGCTGAATCTCCTTCTAACACCAGCAGTTTATTGTAATCTTGTCTTGGGCCTGCCTCTCCTTAAAAACAGCAAGATCAACAAAACTGACAGTTGCAGAACAATCACTCAGTATTTAACTGCCTCGCCAGGATCCTACCATTAGCTCTGATACCACTTGTAGGAGGTGGGCAGAAGCAAATAAATAATAAACACAAATTGAGGCAAAAAAAAAATATATATAAAACTTTAATTGCATTGCCTGAATAAAAATGCCTACAACTGCCTCTATTTATGGAGGTCTTAGTACATTCTAGAACTTAGGCGGACTTATTATATTTTATTATTTTACCTATTTTATCTCAATCCTTATCCTTATCTAGAACATTATGTTCTAGAACTTTACATTTTCACATCATTTAATATTGACGGTGTGGGAGAAATTACACACCAACAAATGGAAACAAGAATAGCACCTTCAACGATATACTGTACAGTGAGCGTAAAGGAAATGTGAGACACATATTCAAATTATGCAGTTCGAAAATTCCTACAGACCAATTTGGTCTAGAGAATTTTAAAGGGCATATGATCATATCACATATTTGATCTAGAGAATTTATTACTTTTCATAGTTGCAGAAAAATCTCAGCATGTCTCTGTATAAGCTTAGACAGTAAAATAATTTATTGCATAGTACTTTCTGTCAAACATTTCAAATCTTTGGTTCTCGATAGAATTGGATGTAGATTAAAATATACAACATGCCCATATCCGCTTGCTCGTCTAATGGTCTTTTTATCCGTGCTATTTCTAGTTCCTGCATAAATCATCATAAAAAAAGAAAAAATAAATAAAAAAATTTAAAGTTTGTTTTATGTAATTTGTCACGAGATAAATTTGTTCTATCTTGCAAAAGCGTGAGATATTTGTGAAATGTTTAACCTCGAACAGAAGAAAAGTTTGCTTACTCTAATGCTTTGGTAAGCTGAACCAAAAACTGCAACTATCATACTTCATTAAAAAAAGTTCTAAAAGTCATGATGGCTAAAAAGTCAAAATATAGTCATTTTTCATTACGTGTATGGGCATGCAATTACGCACAGCCTCTTCGCATTGATGGACAAGAAATTTTGACTAACCAGAAGGGCTTAGATGATACAATGCTTATAGAAGACAATATAACAACCACCAAAAAGCTCCTTATTGTTGAATGTCAAGTGGTAACATTAAGAAATCAGTATCAGTAGGACTTAGAATGAAACAATTGCGGATGTTTTTCCATGATATTTTCCATATAATTTAATTTAAAATTATCAACTTCATAATCTTTCCAACCATACATGTGGCAACAATTCTATGCCACCACTTAGATACTCAAACTACAATGAGGTGAGCTCCCGAAGTCAAGGTCATCCCTATACCCATTTATAAATTTTTACTTTCTTTCTATAATTTGATAATTCATGACTAAAATACCATCGAAGGTGGTTGCAGCAGTATAAGCATGTTTGAAGGCTGTCATTTCAGCACGGGCAAGGAAGATATCATCGAAGCTGGTTGCATCTAGTTTTACACCTACCAACTGCATTTTCTCGAAACTTTCTAAACCTTTCAAATAATCACTTTTGTGCATATCCTAAAATCTTGGTAGTCCACACGAACACATTTATTTTTGAGGGATCTCATAGCATTTTCTCAAGCCTCTTCTTTGCTTCCATATCCCACATTCCTGTTTGCCAGAGTAGCTGTGATGATCCTCTCGTTTTCCTTTCATGAATTCTTTTTGTTCATATGCTTTAATGGATGTCCATAATTCTATTACGACGCCTATACTAGTGCCATCCCCTAATTATCCTTACGAGAGTAAAAGCTACAGAAGGGCACCATGCTTCCCTCTTAATTATTTATTAGTTTCCCCAACCCTCCTATACCGAGGAATGTGAGAAATATAAAATAAAATAGGAATTTTGTTATACAGGAAGAATCGGGATAGTAATTACTCTTCTCTAAATGGTGCTGATAGAATTAGAAATCAGAAAGGTGATGACAAAGGCAACTTCAAACTGGTTTAGAAAAGAAGATAAAGTAAATATAGGTAAGCTATTAAATGCCACATCGAAAAACAGTTTTCAGATATAGCCCCTTTGTCCATCTGAGCTACTCGTGAAATAAAAAAAGTCCTACTTTCAACTGGTTTAGAAAAGAAGATAAAGTAAATATAGGTAAGCGATTAAATGCCACATCGAAAAACAGTTTTCAGATATAGCCCCTTTGTCCATCTGAGCTACTTGTGAAATAAAAAAATTCCTACTTTCAGATAGTTTAAAAATTGCGCAAGAGAATGATTTGAAACTTGTAATGGGGAGAGTATTTGATTCCAAATTAACTTCTGGAGGACTTAGTAAAGACTTGTCTGAGCCTTGGGATAGAGAAGAGATCAAGACAGCAGTGGGCATATGGAATATGGGATCAGAATGTATCATCATTAGGAAGAAATGAAAATGACATCAAATAATGTGCAATGAAAGAGAAACATGTCAAAGTGGCAACAAAGGAAGAGGCAATACGAAAAAGAAGTTGTGTGGTCCCAAACATACAAGTCAAAGTGGCAACAACGGAAGAGGCAATATGAAAAAGAAGTTTTGTGGTCCCAAAAATATAATATGTGGGTAATAACCCTCTACATGTATGTTCAATTTGTAAAGCCGATCATCCAAATTTAATTATGAGTGGCCTTCCAACGAGAAGGATCGGAACATGTATCAAGTAAAATTTCATGGATTGGAAACCCAACAAATTGTGGCTTTATATTAAAAGATTTCCCATGTTTGACGGTGCACTAACCTGCCTCTAATGTATAATGTGTCCTATTTTCCTTGTTCAAAGAAAGAACGAAGAAAAAAACTTCTTTGACCAATGGACACACTAACAAAATATTACAATTCAGTAGAATTACATTCAAATAAGAGGAAATGGAAAATGACAATGTAGATCTTGATTTTTGGAGAGAAGCAAATGGCACAAGGGCATGTTATGTTGTGGATCTTAGTTGGGGTACAACAAAATCTGCATGGTATGGATATCATAGTACAGCGCATGAACAATCCCATTCATCTGTCTGAGCTTCAGATAAAGGCGCCCTGTAGAATACCAAATAAAACAACACAAAAATTGAGTAGTGCATTTATTTATGGATATCATAGTACAGAGTATGAACAATCCCATTCATATGTCTGAGCTTCAGATAAAGGTGCCCTGTAGAATACCAAATAAAACAACATAAACTTCAACAACACAAAAATTGAGTAGGGCATTTATCTTTTTCATATAAAAAATTGTGTTAATGCCCACAGAGGATTAAAAGCTGTTGATGGTACTCAAAAAGTGCAAACAATTGCAATCAAGGAATACTCAAGAAAAAATTGCTAGATTGTGATCAAAGAATGCAAATATTAGAAATTCGAAAGGAAATACCTTCACTATTTTCCACAAAGAATTCATTTCCTTGTAGTTTTCTCATCCGGGCATATCTCCCCTTTCATGTAAATAATTTCTTTGCATTGAAGATAGCTTTCCTCTAGATTTTGTGGGAGAGAATTTGCATTTTGCTAGTGTTTCTCCCATGTATGCTAAAATACCCTTTATAAAAAATAAACATCTAGCACACATGCAATTTTTTGAAGTGACTTGAAATTAGTAGTTATTACAAAAAGAAATTTGTGACATTACACTATAAGACAAGGGGCATTATGACATGAAGTGTATACATCGTTAATGTTTGATTTTGAAATTTTTTCTTCAATTTTCTCTATTGATACCACAAAAACACTCCATGACATTTTTGAAGCCCTGGGACCAAACGAAACATTATTTTAGTGATGCAAAAACAATGAATTTCATGGTCATGTTAACAAATTAACTATAGCGTGTCATGATGCAACTGTGATGGCTGACCCGTCTATTTGGGTGTTTTCGTCTGGTACTTGGTGCCAATGTGAGGTCTCTTGCTGTGCTTTGCAAACCTATTCAATACCTTCTTAGCAGAGAGATAAAGTACCCAAACCTCGTATTCAATGCCTTCTTAACAAAAATAAGTCTGCAGAGCACAACAAAGGACCTCGTATTGGTAGCAAGTACCAAGCAGAAATACCCAAATATATGGGTCAGCTATCAGAGTAAGTTGCAGCGTGACACATTATAGTTGATTTGCTAACGTGACCATGAAACAATTCATTGCTTTTGTGTTTCTAAAACAATGTTTTGTTTGATCCCGGGTCTTCAGAAATGCCATTGGGTGGTGTTGTGGTATCAATAGAGGAAATTCAATAAGAAATTTCAAAATCAAACAGAATACACATCATGCCATAATGTTCTTGTTTTATGATTTAATGTCACATTTTTTATATTTTAATGCTTACTAATTTAAAATCACTTTAAAAATGCACGTGTGCTTGTCATATATTTTATAGTGGTCATTTCAGCATACATGGGAGAAATACTGACAATGTACAATTTCTCTTTCGAAAAATATCTTTCCATCACAACCCAATAGAGTGGGATACAGTTGAATCATTCATTTCTTTGATCAATGTATTAATCTGATCGTGCAAATTGCAATGATGCTTCATTAGATTCAAATCTATAGCACCCACAATTGCTCAACATCTGATATATTCATAATAATGCAAAATATATTAATGCAGTTCTATATTAAATACCGTTACAATCTGAAATAAAGCGGGCCGTTGTGCATAATAGTTCAAAGAACCATGAACATAAATTATGTACATCCTACTATGATGCGTGCTGATAAAAAAAAACCACCAACAATGAAAGATTTTACCATGTTCATATACTATCTCCTGTACCAGATTTGTGAAGAACTCCTAAACTATCATATTTTGACAATTGATAAGGAAGTAATGGTAGCCAACAAAAGGAAAAGTTCAAAACGATGTTGAAAAGGTTTGGAAGTTGTTTAGAATTTATCTAGAGAACTGGTTTGAGATAAAACAGCTTACGGTGAGGAGATCGGTCTGTTTTGAGCATCGAATGAAAATAAAAGATCCCAATCAATTGAAATAATTATGTAACTAAAGACATCGTTTACCAATATAAAATGTTCACCGAACTCCTGGAGGAGTTAAAACGTGAACGTAATCGTTATCATCTTGTGTTCTGTCTGAGTTTCAGCAACTGCAATGGCTATGGTCAAAGTGCATGGCTATCATTCATCCACTGGAACTGCAATGGTGTGTGCTTCTTTAAATGAGAAGGAAATGGACTATGAGTTTGTCATGGTAGATCTCTCTAAGGGCGCTCACAAGCAGCCTCCCTTGATGTAAGTGAAAGCGATCCATTCTACTTTAGGGTACAAGTTTAAGTCAGGTATCGTAGTACCATCTTCTATATAGTATCCCTTGGATCTTATCTTAGGCATTAAAATAGATTACAAGTATTTTCTTCTGTGATTTGGAGGTGTGTTGCTTTGTTATCCTCGCTGAGAATGTTGGTATGGCGCACTATCTTCTATAACTTACTACCCACAAGATTTTTTTTAGTAAAGATTTGGTATATAACATATTTTAAAGAGCTGCGGTCAGTCCATGTATAGTTTCTGTAGAGACTAATAAAATATATTGTAAATATGGTGATTGTGCGCTCTGTGGGTGCCCTTGTTTTAAATAAAAGACGATGTTCTGAAAAATAGACACTTCAATATATTAGCAAACGATTGTTACGACCGTATTTTACCCTTCTATTTTAACGAATCTTTTAATGGTGTTGCAGCCATTTGGTAAAGTCAAATCTGATAGTTTCAACTCTTTCATGTAGATTGCTCACAAAGATGTTCATGGTTTTTTATTGGGTCATGGATTAACCTAGAGAATTATCTGGGTTATGAATTCAGATTAAGAAGTCCACACTGGAGTTTCTTTTCATTTAGCTTGTATAATCATCAAATCTTTATTCGGAGATTTCTACCTCCTTGATGAAGAATGGAGGTTGCCTGAACTTGGCTAATATGTAACTGACATGAAATTGCTTTTGAGCAGAGTTGAGAGACATTATCAAATATCTGGGAATCCCAGTCATTCACTCCTGCATTGCAACTCACTTTGTGTGGAAATACAATGATAATGCCGAGATTCAAATCCAACCACTGCTAAGATGAAAATCACTAGTAGCACAACAGGAGCAGAAAAACCCAATGGCCAAACTAATCTAAATGTAAAAATAATGTCATAGAAACTGATCGAATTTCAAAATTTTTATTTTTGTAAATGGCATATAATATTTTCTAACTACTTGTTAACAAAATTAAATTATTTATACTGATTAAAAAAATTGAATACGGGGAGGTTTATGTGTATTCATAAAAAAATATGTTTGTGTTTTATAGATTTGTATTTGTAGTTAGAGACAAAAAAAAAAAAAAAAAACATAGAAATAATGGAATATGGACAAAATACCTTCATCTAAAACAATTTATTTTCCCATCAAACAAAATTGAAGTAGAGTGCACCTTAGCTCCGTTTGATTTGCTCTTTTGATATGTCGATAGAAGAATGTGACTGCTTAACATAAAGTACGATGATAGATGACCCAATAAAAAATTTAGCAACATGAGGCGACAATGAAAGTGGATTCTCAAATGGAATGAGAGGCCTCTCATTTATAGAATTTCCGAGAGATAAATCAATGACTAAAATAGACTGGTTGATGGATGGCTAGGATTTAATGAGGATT
>VDFB02270934.1:0-12603 GCA_007258455.2 Sequoia sempervirens
CTGCAAGCCGGAAATCGAAGGCGAAGTAGGGGGTCAAAATGGTGAAAAGTTGAAAATACCAAAAAATAGCTAACACTGCTCGAAGTGGGCGCCCCTAGCCAAGAAGGGTGCCCAACTTCTCATGCCTTAGAGAAATTTGCAAATTTTCAAGAAATTTCAAAATTAAAAGGAGATGAGGATGTCCAAGTTTGTGAACGTATATTTTTAGGGTTTTGAGATTGAGCAAAGAAGCAAACCTATTTCAAAACCTTTCTAGTTCATTTAACACTTCTTTTCACGTAATTTATTATTTTGTAGGTAGACGGGAGAAAAAATTAAGTAAAAGTTTGAAGAATTTTATGATTCAAGAATTCATATTTGCTGGTAATTCATCAAATTTTTCAGATCAGCAACATAAACCCTTGCTTTTTTTTGCTTTTTCATCCAGAAGATCAAATTTTTCAAGGAGAAGGCCAAGGTTTTCAAATTTTCAGCCATCTTGGTTTTTTCACCTCATTCTTTTGAAGAAATTTTCAAGAACTTCATCAAGTTGCAGCAAGCTGCTTTTTATTTGCATGTCAGTGAAATCCTCAGTGCATTCAGTTTTCAATCATCTGGGTCCTCTCAAATCAGTCTTCTGAAGAAAACCCATATCACAACCTTTTTCAAGAAAGTTTCAAATCCTAGGGTTGGCTGCTTTTTCGATCAGCCATCAGTATTTTGCAAATCTAATCAACTGGGCTTGTTTTTTATCATATTCTGAACAAAACCCAGATGCTAGCTTTTTTCGTGAAAAATTGAAGAAACTAGGGTTTGCTGCTTTTTCAGGCGAAATTCAAAATTTTCAAAAACGAACGATTTGGGTTATCTTGCAACGAAATTCTGAGCAAAACACATATCTCAAATTTTTTTTCAAAAATTTGTCTGTTTGAGCAAGAAAAATCAGCATTCTAAAAATAGTAAGTTGCTCAAAACTTGTTTGAACTTAGGCGAGTTTACAGTAATTCTTCAAGGTTTCCGAAATGGAGTACACTCCCAATGTTTTCAAGACTGAATCAACTCTCTATTATGATTACATCAAAACAGCTGAGACAAACTTGCATCATATCAAGCCGGTGTTTGATTTACACGCTTTGGAGAGCGCAGGCAACACCTCAACCAGGAACCTGGGACATTCTGGACTCCTCGCAGCAGCGTCTATTCCTATATCAGTTCAGATTCTTGAGTTCGTAATCGCTTGCATCAAGCATTACAACTCGGCTACAAGGGAGATTCAGTTAGTTGATGGCAAATTGATTTGCAGTCTAAAGCCTAATATGATCGAGAAGTGTTTTTCCATTCCCCCTTGGCCTGAAAGTGTCACTATCTCAAAGGGTGAATGTGAAAGGATATGGGAAATGCACAAAGACAAGTATAGTAAGAAGATTGCACAAACGTGGATGAAGGAGAAGCATAAGACGCTACCTAAGAACGTCGGACGAGGAGAATTCAAAGATGAGATTGCTATCATTATCACCTTGCTCAATAGGGTAATTGGCTCAGAAGATGCCACCAAGTTTCAGCCTTGGATGTTTTATGCCATACCCCACATCATGAAGAAAACCGAGTTCTATGATTGGCCTACCTTGATAAGTGACAACCTACATCAGCAGATAACAAAATACTTCCAATTTCATGAGTTCCATATGGTTTCTTACCTAGTCTACCTGGTGGCCTATCAGGGTCAATTCAGAGAGTTGAACACCGAGGGATCATTGAGCATACAACATATATACAATTACTATCCCCAGTTGGAATTCACGAAGTCACTGCATCACTACAAGAGAGTGAACGAGGCTTTTCTGATGTACACAGTGTGGGACCTGGACAATGAATTGCACGTCTGTATCTCTTCAGTTGCCAGGGCAGCGATGGTGGAGTGGGCATATTGGTTCATGCAATTTCCTACTTTCACCTATCTCAGAGTCTATGGCTATTTAGGTGCCCCGCTCATGCTACCAAGGTATCCGTCAGACGAAGTCGTCTTCATGGAGTTCTTAAGGCAGGCTCACGATGTCCACACAGTCTTGAGGAATAGAAAGAAACCCTCCCTCCATTTTCCATTAGGGCTGGGAATCTATACATGTAGGATTGCCGCAGATGCTAAGACAATGGGAGAAGAGTTAGACAAACTCGGCCTCAAGCCTTACAATGAGAGACGGTCATTTGATCCTCATGGTGTCTACGCTGGCTAACTTGAGAAGAACTATGCTCATATATCCGTCCTTGAAGATTTTTGGGCTAATTGTATGGATGACTTCGAGGTGCGGAGGTCTAGTTACAACAGGCTCACTCTTCACTAGATGAAAGACTGCTTAAATGAAGATATAGAAGGGTTATCAGATGATGACGAGGATGTGCTTCTCCCGATGTATGCTCAGAAGCGAATTGAAGATCAGCCCCCTTCTTCAAGTCAACTGGGCTAATAAAGAGTCCCTCTTAGTTGAAGACAGGACAAGACAAGTCCTTGAACATAGCAAGGTTTTCCTAATCCTTAAGAGGAAAAACTCCATTCCAGTAGAAAAGCTGCCAAGGACAATTCCCTCTTCTTCCAGAGCACAGTCAAAAGGGAAGGGAAAAAGTCAGTCTCAAGAAGGCATCAAAGGTAATAGATCAAATAAAAATGTAAGAAGAAGGTTAGACTTCTCAGGCATAGTCATACAGGAGCAACCTACAGTTGTAACGGAAGCTCCTCCTGACGAGCCCGTACCTCAGAAAGAAGCAGAGGAGCCACCTTTAACACATGTTTTTGTACCTTTGACGGAACCTTTACCGATTCACATCGACCTTGATATTGAAGATGATGAAGAAATTACAATTATACCTCCTAAGAAAGTTAGTAAAGATACTACTGTGTCTTGGCTTGAGAACTCTTTGGGAAGGGTGAGAAGAAGACCTTCATATCAGGTAAATTTTGATGATCTTGATAACATTTATCAGGAACCTCCTAAGAAGAAAGCAAAGAAACAAGTTCACTTTGATAGGAATCCTAATAGCGAGATTATCATGGAGACTGCATCACCCCCAGAGGATAAGAACAGGGATGAGGTGAATATGGATGACTTCGTGATGGTTAGGGCTAATCTTGGTAGAAATACCAGACATGCAGATGTGAGTCTATTCAGAGTTGTGTCCGAAAACCTCCAGGAAAGAGTGCTCAAGGATGGAGAAGACAAGGCAGTCCTCAAGGCTGAAAATCAGCAGCTCAGGCTTTATATTTCTAACCTTGTCCATGGTTCTTCACAGACAACCCAGTTGCTGCCCTAGATTTTAGAGACACCAGCTGATCATTAGCAGTTAAGACAGCTGGTCATTTGTGGGAAAGAAACTCAGGAGTGGATCGAGAGTTTCATTGTCAGAGGAAAGGAGATCTTAGCACAGATGTTCCAGTTGAGAAAAAACGCTCATGAGCTACGCCAAGGTATCCAAGGGTTTGAACAAACACTAGCTGAAGTAAGACCAAGGCATGAAATCATTATTGCTGATTTAGATACAGCATATGGTTCAGCAGTTTCAAAAGAACACAAGAGGCAAATCCTTGCTTGAAGAGAGCGTCATGTTTTCAAAGTTAAAACCTATGAGAGGATATTCGAGGAATTTATCGCCTACAGACAAAGGGTGATTGAAGCTCTTCTTTTCATCAGTGAGTTTGTCACGGAGATTCCTTCTAGATACAGTCTTGAGATGGTTCCTACGTCGGGCTTGATGAAGTGCAGGATCAATTTCAGAGTGTTGTTCGCAGTTGCAATCCAATTGGCGGAAGGATGAGTCATATTTCGATGATGTCAGCAAAGTTTGAGAAAGCGGCCAATGAGGTTGAAGATTTCCTGAGATCTGTTGCAGATGCTGAAGGTATTTTGGAAAAGCGGTGTTTTGCTATTGGTGGCATAGATGCACTGAACCGGGACCCAATTTCTAATTTTCTAGCGGATGTGATCGAGCTTTAAAGCAGCTTTTTTCTAGAAGCTTTCTTTCCGCTTTCTTTCTATTCTTGGAATAATTCTTATCCATTCTTTGAGAAGAGAAAGAAGATAAATGTAATAGTTGGTGTTTCCCGCTTTTTCTGCTTTCTTAGGTGTTAGATGTTATCTTCTTTTTAGATTTAGAAATAAAGCTTGCTTGCTGAGCAAGCCCTAGATTGTGAAAGCAAGGAGATTTTAGGGTTCCCTACTCCTCTCTTTGTCTATAAATAAGAGCCTTTGCTCATTAGTTTTCTTTAACCATGCTAGTGATAACAAAACGTTGAGCCTATTGTGCCTTCTATTTGTTATTCAAGTGTTGTTCAATTGTTTTGTGATAGCAAATTGTTGAGTCTCTTTTAGCCAACAAGGAGTTATTGTGATTGCTGTTTCTATTGTATAAGAACAAGATTGCAAGCCTCTTTAGCTGCAATTTCTTGTTCCAGGCATGTTAGAAGTAAGTTTTGTTCCAGAAGTTTGAGTAATAAAATCATAAGTCTCCTTTGCCTTGATATAACATCTCAGATTTCCGTTATTTGTGTTCTACTTTTATGATCTTGATTTCAGCTTACATTGAAGTGTGTAGATGTTTGTTGAGAAAGAGTTTATTGAAGTATTTTGTCAGAGAATCAACCTTGTTCATTTCTACTCTTGCTCTGCATATTACTTGAGAAGTTAGAACCGTCTTTAGTTTAAGTTAGTCATAGTTGAAGTTCTTAAAATGAAAAATCTTAGCTACGGCGCTTGTGTGTAATAAACCTTGTGCTCTAAGCTGATCAAAAAGATAGGCAACTTAGTTCTTAGTTTACTTTCTTTCAACACCATCAGCAAGAGGGAGCTTCCCCTCCTAATTTGAAGAGCAGTTTTACTATGCATAGCTGTCCGTTTCAAATACGCATTCTAGAGGTGCGAATTTAAACGCCAACAATACAAACATGCAACTCCCGCTCCAAATTTCTCACTGTATAAGTCAGGAAAGCCTTGTGAACACGCTTGAAGTGGCGCTCAGCCTTAGTGAACTCAAGTTGATCATAATAGTGATAGACTTTTTGAACACTGAGAATGCCAATGTTGTTTAACCCTCTGAACTGACCCTGATAAGCAATCAAGTACACGAGGTAAGAACACATGTGAAACTCGTGGGCAACGAGGAAATGGGTGATTTGCTTGTGGATAACATCGCTGATGAAGGATGCCCAGTCATAATGCTTCTGCCCAGATATGATGCGACCAATGATGTAATACATCTAGGGTTGGAAAACGTTTGCATGTGAATGACCTGAGACATGATTCAAGAGTGTGATTAGAATCGCATACTCATCCTTGTACTCACCACGACCCACATTGTTTGGCAATTTGTTCTTCGCTTGCTTCAACCATCGTTTTGCAATCTTGTTTTGGCACTTATCTATATCAGCGTTAAATGCATGCTCACATTGCTCCATATAAATAAACAGACTGTTCGGGTGCTGAGGGATACAAAAACTTCTTTCAACGTCCAAAGGCTTGAGACTGCAAATGACTCGTCCATCTACTGACACTATCTCACAAGTAGCAGAGTTGTAATGCTTAATACAAGACATCACGAACTCAACACAATGAGCGGAGATAGGTATGGAAGCGGCCTCAAGTAACCCGGACTACTGAATGTTCTGAATAATCGAATCTCTGATCTTGACTGGATCTAAGACTGCCTCTGGCAGCACCTTGTGAAGATTTGTTTGAATTGTCCCTATGAAGTCGTGAGTAAGGACTGATTTGGTCCTGTATTTGAGCTGAGTGTACTACATTTTGAAAAACTTGCCCGTTGACTGTGAACTTGACTATGTTCTGACAAGATTTCTGGAAAGCTAAAAATAGCCTGCTGGGGCTAAAAATAGCCTATCGAAGGGTTATTTTCAGCAAAAAATTTGAGATATGGGTTTTGTCCAGAAAAAGATTCTAAGACAACCCAGAACGTCAGAAATGCGAAAATCTGACTTCTACTCGACCATGCAAGGAATTTTCAGTTGAGAAAATTAGAAACTCGAGAATTGATGCTCTAGAGTTAAAAATTCCTGAAAATTCAAGCACATGAATTTAATTCGAGGAAGCTATATAAAATCGATCCAGATGATCAAATTTGCCAAAATTCGCCAGTTTCAGGAATATGCAAATTGAAATTTGAGAGAATTTGGAGAATCTGAGAGGAAAAAAATGTTTTTTGAATGTCTTTCTTTGTTAAAATCGCCACTTGTTTCTGAAATTTGCTAATAAACTGTGAACTTGCACCTGCAAAAGGAATTGTTTGATGAAATTGCCACTAAAAACTGATAAAATCGCCCAATCTCTGGAGAAAATCGTCTTTGCCTTGAAGAAATACGAATTTCTTGAGCTGCATGATGAATTAAATGATAGGCGCCATGTTTAAATAGAGTAAATTCACACCATAATGCTGACTGCAAGATTTAAAACCCTCGATTGTAATAGAATGCTTCTGATTGGACCCCTCTTGTTCGAACTGAGACTGAGTTGAAGTCCATAATAAAATGATAATAAAAATATTCATCATGCAATTTTGAAAAGCCAACACAAAGAGGCGCCAATTTGAGAAAATCCCCATTTAATGCTCTGACATGCAAAATAAATATTTAATGTTATTTAATTCAGTTGACAAACCACGTGAAGCTCTTGGGCTCATCTGACAAACTTCACTAATTTCGAAAAGTCCTCATTTGTCCTCATAGGCGTCCATTTGCTCAAGATATTACGTTTTTTACTAACTTCCTACTTTGTAGCTAACTACAAAGTTACAACTGACCATATTCAACACTGATTTCCGGGTGACCAGATGATGCTGAGACTGAGCAGGAATATTCATTGCGAAACCTGTAGAGCAAGGAAGAAATGTCTGCTGGGAGTCATCATTGCTAAAATCAACGTTTAACACCTCAAAAAATTAGGTGCCTTTGATTAAATTGATTTTACAACATTAGACTTGGCCATTTCTCCATACTGCCTTTTGACGCTTCAAACGGTTGCTGACGATGAACGGTGAACCCTGCTGACTGGATGATACGCTCACTGCGTGAATAGAAGTATTCCGCATCCAACAAGTATATGTAAGGCACCTGGAAGCTGTATTAAGGACCCCAAAAGCAAGGGCGCCCTTGGCCTGAAAAAGGCTCAAACACCATTTTGATAAAAGTACAACTCTCAACCAGATTCCCTAATTTGACCTCTGATATCGGGAGCTGGGATGACCTGATTCACGCACCGTTTGTCTCAACGCGTAGCTAGAAGGCCCTACAAGAGATGTCTCTAGAGGTGACGAAGCAAGAAAACTGCTTCTAAGACCTCAAAGAGAAGGGCGCCTTTCCCAAGATGAAATATACGACCAGACTTGGCCATTTTTCAAGCTGTCTTCGTTTTTCAGTATTTTGCAAAGACCTCGCACATACGAGCGTTTGCCAAATCCCGGAGGCTGATGGCTAGGCTCGTTGGATAGCTAGATTAATTGTGCACAAGTCCCGTGAAGACTTCGAAAGCAAATAACCCTATCAGACAGGCCTAAAGGCTAGGCGCCCCTGGCCTATAGAGGCTATAGTGTATGTTTCATGTTCCTCCACCCTCTAATTTACGTGTCTGGTAGAATCTCTGCCATGATCTCTTGGAATATCAGATTGATAGGCTGACTAGTGCGTTGCGAAACTGGACTAGAGTAGTACAGATGTCAGGAAGACCTTATCTGCAATCTCATTCATCTCAGGGGTCATTTTGGAGGGCACCTCTGAGCTATAGGGGCGCAATTTTACCATCTGAGAAATTTCTGTGATGTGAAGTCTCTTCGTAACCTCATCTTCTGACCTTGACTGCCGGAGCTTTGGGTCTCGAATGTCTGCATTCGATAGCTCATCGGATAGCTAGACTAGTCGTGAAGAGATTAAATGCATCAGCAGGAAGGAATGCCAAAATCTAGACCCTCTTTAAGAAGGGTGCCCTTGAGCTACAAGGGCGCAAAAATTGAAAACTGACAAGCTTTTGCAATCTTCAATCTTCTGAACCTTAGCTTCTGACGTCAGTTACCAGAGTTACAGACCTTAGATAACCTCACAAGATAGCTTGACGGATAACTAGGCTAATTCTGAAGAGATTGATTGTGTTTATGAGCACATGCCACAAAATCTAGGCCTTCAAAGAGAAGGGCACCCTTGAGCTATAGGTGCGCAGTTTTGCTTCTGCCTGAGAAATCCTCATCTTTTGATCACTAAAATCTTTGTCTTGGTCACTGAAATGACCATGCAAAGGTATAATTGTCATCGTGAAATGCTCATCCATCGTGAAATGGCTTGTTATGAATCCCTGATTTAGGTTCTGATCAACAGATACTACTTTTGACTGACACAATACTGACCAAAACTCCATGCTTGATATTGCCCAAAAATTGTATTTGACATCATCGTAACAAGGTTTAGACTCTTTTAAGAAAAATGCCTTGATGAAGCAAAAAATTTGGTTTGGGTACAACATTGTGCATTGTTTCAATTTTGGAAAAAGATTTGGCCTCCGACAATAGCTTTTTCGCACAGGTAGACTTGTACAGCCCAAATAAAATGAAGCAAGGATGATTTGATTTTCATCAGCTGAGATTCTAAGGAATGGCATTCTTATTTGTGTATTATGCCCATTTGGCATACACCTCACATTTACTATGGCCTAGATTCAGGACACATTCGAGTTTTGAGCACATATTCTTGAAAAACAAAAACCATGTTAATAAAAAGGATACAACTTATGACATATTCCGAAAATTGCAGATTTGTCCGTTGATGATGCCACCTATTTGGTTCATATGTGCTGATTTCAACATAACTGATAGACTGTAAGTACCCACACAGATTTGCTTGTGTGAGCGGATTCCTATGCTTCTGAATTTACATGTGCGAAACAAAATTCCCATGTGGGCAAGGAAGGATATGCTATTATACAAAATGTACTCGTACCTCTGCACTAGGACAAAGTTTATATTATTCATTATGACAATATTGCAAATACCTGAAACTTTTGAATCACCACTTTATGCTGATGCAATCCGCCACATTGCATTTAAATAATATTGATGGTAAAAGAACTTTGCAACTTCTGAAATAACGAAAATGCTTTTAAATAACTCCATTTCGTTATTTAGAATCCAACACTTTCCCTTGTAATGATTTCAATCAAATCCTGAGAAATATTTTGCATACTATTTCCATATATCTGCACACTTTGATTTTTCTCACACCCAATATTTGCAAATTTGTCTACAACTTGATTACCTTCCCTATAAGTATGTTTAATGTGCACATTTTTGAACTTAGGCAACAACTTCCATACTTGCTGCAATACATATCTGATTCGCCAACAAAAAACTTTTCTTTCTTTACAAGCATTCACAATGATTAGTGAGTCACCTTCAATTTCTAGTTCTTTAATTTTCATATCATATGCTAGTTGCAACCCATGAAGCAATGCTTGTGCCTCCGCAATATTATTTGTTCCTCTCAGAAGTTTTACTGACTTGGCTGACATTATTAACCCTTTATGGTCTCTTATTACAATCCCCGCCCCTGAAATACCTGGGTTTCCATGTGATGCACCATTAAAATTCAACTTGAAGAAACCTTCTATAGGTGGAATCCAAGATATTTTGCTTCTGTCTACTTTCTGACTTGGATTTTGATGTAAGCTTCCTTTAAATGGTAGAACAATATTACTCCACTTCTGCATTACCTTTGTATCCCAATTTGTGAATAAAGATCCAATGCTTTTGGCTTTCTGAACATATGAATTTGTAATCTCTGTTATTGAAGCTTCTAATTTCTTTAACACTTGCTCAACCTTCAATTCTTCCTTTCTAAAAATCCTTCTATTACGTTCCCACCAAATGGACCACAATACCACAGATGGAATCAATCTCCAAATGCATGCAAACAATGTTGATTTATACAATACTGGCCAACTTGAAAAAAGGTCCCACAAATTGTTTGGTAATGGAGCATACCAACTTAATTTATTTTTAATAAAGGACCAACAATGAGATGCAAATGGACAATGAATAAACAAGTGATTCACCTCTTCCAACTCATTATCACAGAAGACACATGTAAACTGAGCTGTTATCCCAAGTTTAGCAAGTCTATCACTAGTCAGTATTCTCCTTTTAATTGCCAACCATGAAAAGCATCCCGCTTTTGGAAAAACTGATGAATCCCAACAAAGAGACAAAGCTCTTTGAGGTTTGATAGTTTCCCTTTGACACATTATTGCCTTATAACCCATTTTGACTATGTAGAGACCAGATCTTGATGGAGCCCATATCAACTTATCTTCCCCGCCTGACACAAAAACAACCCTTTCACTTAAAATGTTCCTGAATCCCACTTTCTAAGCATCTAAACAAACAATATTTGAAACATATTTCCATTTTACTTTCCTAGTGCACTCATCTATGCTTTCAAAATAGTCATTCATATTACTCCCCCAATCCCTGATAAGAAGATTTTGAATGCTTTGTAGATTATGTACTGTGTGCAAAGGTGCATGTCCTCCCCAAGAATCTGCCCAAACATTTACTTGCAGACCATCGTGAACTTCCCAAGTAAGGTACGGGGTGATTACCTTTCTACATTCAATCAAGAAATTCCACATTGTAGAGCCTTGTGGTGGATTTTCTACTGTGAATATTCTCTTTGGATCTGTTCTATCTAAGTACTTTGCTTGCATAAGTTTACACCATTTCACGTGTGGATTAGCATACATATACCACACTAATTTTGCACCTAATGCCTAATTTCTTTCTGATAATTTATGTATCCCAGCACCACCTTTTAGTTTATCTTCACAAAGATTTTCCAATGAAATAAGCGAGATCCTTTTGTTGTCTATGTTACCCTTCCATAAAAAATCCCTAATTAATTTTTCAATGAACAAAATCACAGACTTTGGTGCTTTTAGTACCGCCATATAATAATTTGGAATGGCAAAAAGGACTGATTTTATCAATAATATACGCCTAGATAATGACAACCACCTGCCCTTCCATGTTGCAATCCTATTCTGAATACTTTGAATGACTTTATCCCAATAAGAGACTTTATTTGCACCAGTAAAGAATGGTATCCCAAGGTACTTACAAGGCAATTCTGCTGTTTGAAATCCAAGATGACTAACAATTTTCTTTTGTAAACGCGATTTGATATTAAAAGTATATATCTTAGATTTTTCCGCATTTATTTTTTGGCCTGATGCAAGTGAGTATTTATCTAAAACAACCTTAATGTACTTAGCCTCTTGAAGCTGAGGTGAAACAAATAATAATGTGTCATCCGCAAACAAAGAATGCGTTATGGATATATCAGTGGAAGGTATTGAAATACCCTTCCACAAACCTTGCAAGTGTGATTTTTTGACTATCTTGCTAAGAGCTTCAGCCAATATTATGAACAAAAAAGGCGATAAAGTATCATCCTGCCTCACACCTTGAGTAGAACTAAAAAAACCTGATGTTGTACCATTAATTAGAATTGAAAATTTTGCAGCATTCAAGCAAGATAAGACCCATTTGCACTATTTATTATTAAAGCCAAATTTCTTTAATACTTGAATCAGAAAAACCCAATCCACTTTATCGTAAGCTTTCATCATGTCAAGCTTGATGATAAATGAAGATATTTTGTGCAGTGAAATTGAATGCAATACCTCATGTGCCACTAAAGCACCCTCCGCTGTCTCCCTGCTAGGAACAAAACCACCTTCTTCTTTTGAAATTAACTTAGGAATGATGGGCAGCAATTGAAGATAGATTGCTTTGGTAAATATCTTGGAAACTATGTTACAGAGAGATATAGGTCAAAATTCTGAGAAAGACTTTGGATCCTTTACCTTTGGAATTAATGCAATATGTGTTACATTAAATTGCTTAAGCATGGAACAAAGTTTTTGAGACTCTTCCAAGGCCTTAAGAAGATCTTTTCCTATGAAATCCCAACATTTTTGGAAAAAAATTGTTGTAAAACCATTTGGTCTTGGAGCCTTATCAGGCTTGAGTGAGAAAACAACAGCTTTTACTTCATCAAGAGTAAAAGGCTTATTAAGTTGTACATTATCTTGCTCAGTGACAAGTGTAAGAATTGCTTGCAACATGTCATCTCTTTCAATTCCAATCTGATCTGATTGTTGTATTGGTGCTGATAATAAATTAGAAAATAATTTAATTCCTTCATTCTGTATGTCCACTTCACTATTTAACCACTTGCCCAATGCACTCTCTTGAATTCAAAACACTGCATTCTTAGCTTTCTTAACATGAGTTGACATATGAAAAAATTTGGTATTCTTATCACCTTCTCTAAGCCAAAATTCATGAGATTTTTGACGCCAATACAACTCCTCACACAAAACTAATTCTTCCCATTCTGATTGAAGACTTTTTTGAAGTTCAAAAGATTGTAGAGTCAACCCTTGACTTATAATCTGCTCATTTACATCTGCCAATTGCTTGGAAATCAGATCTTTTTGATGAAAAATATTTTTAAACACATGTATATTCCACAGCTTTATTTTTTCTTTCAAAAATTGCATTTTCATGCAGAATCTATGCATGATG